>JAKCPI010017022.1:0-43037 GCA_023213315.1 Euborellia annulipes
AGATAAAATTATATGAATTTTGTATAGAAAATTTTAAGGAGGGGGCGGCAAATTAAATTTGCCCCCCTAAAAAATCTCCTAGTTCCTGTCCTGATTTAATATACTTAATCTAATAAAACTATTTTATATTTTAATAAATTGTTTTATTTATTTTTATTCGATTAACATTATAATAAAATATCAAGGATATTAAATATAAAAAAACCAGTGTTATTAAATTATTCAATAATAAAATATTAATTGTAAATTATTAACTTGTTAAAATTGGATATAATTTATAAATAGTGAAAAATTTATGTGAATTTAGAATATTTAATAGTAACTGCTTGGAAACTTGAATAAATATTAGTAGAATATTTTATTTTATTTGAAGGGGGGGGGGAGCATTTCAATTAAAATGTTGAGTGGTTATCTAATGTGTAACTTTTGTAAATGCGTTTGCAAACTCACTTTGGCATTTATGAAAATATTTTAGCATAGAAATTGCCTAGCTCTCGAATAAATAATATATTTTATTTGTAGTAAGAGAACGCAGATTAAAACCGGTCATAAGAATTCAACAAATTATTATTAAAGAGTTGATATTTATATTGTTTGAGAGTTCACAAACTAGAAATCCTTTTTCGTTTTTCTTTGATTTTTTTAATGTCTTTTTAATAACCTTTAATTTTTTTTAAATTAAAATTAGAGAGAAATTTTGTTAATTTTAGATCTAAAAGGCTACTGGTTTAAAGGTAGAGGAAGTTCAATTATTGTAAATCAACTGGAGAGAGATTTTTTTAATATTTAAAGAGAAACTCATTTTATTTGAGAAAAATTAACTTAATCACTTAATAACACAACAATCGTTTGCCTTTTGGGCATAAATTTCAAATCGACAAGCAACGATGAAGTAGGGAGAAGTTGAAAGTGTAAAAAATGTATTTAAGGTGTATATTATATAGTCGTATAACCCTAAATAGCCTCCCATGCTACAAATATTTATTTAGATTGAATCAATAAATGCTGATCGGGGTCTAAATGACCATAGATGTTGAAAAGTCATTTACAATATCCCTTGTACTATAATGAGGGCTCTAAAAAAGTTTTCTGGCATTAGAAGATTAAATAATTAATATAAAACTAGCGAAACAATCTAAATGTCAAGCCAAAAAGTTTATTTAATTAATTTGCATTAAACCATCTAGATAAGCGATTTCCAACCTGTATGCGGAGAATGACGCGCAGGTGTTTCAAAAGATTTACTTTATTTGTAAATGAAAGGTCTATTAGATAAAAATCAAGAGTAAGAAAAGATTCTTGACTCTAATTTATAAAACCAAAGGTGAAATAATAGGTACAGAAATTTTGAATTTGGTGGAAAAATCTCGAAATTGTACATTAATATATATCGGTGGCAAAAATGTCTGATGGTCATATGAAAAATTAAAATTAAATTTACATTAATATCAAGATTAAATAATTAATTTTAAAAAAATCTATCGAAATATAGAGTATTCTATTTCAGTAATTTGTTTTATTTATTTATTTCTGCCGACCCCGGACCGCGAGATTAAGGCTAAAATAGAAGTTTTATTTATTTTTTAGTTTTTTTAATTTCCCTTTTTTGTGAGAGATTTTTATGTATTATATATTTAAATTGAATAAATACCAATGGCTTCCGGGAGACTGTTTTAGTACTAGCGTACAATTTTATTTTATTTACGATATATGTAAAAATCTTCAGGGCGCTAATCAAAGAGAGTACGGATATGTAATTATTTATTTATTTAGAAAAGATGTTGGCATCAGGCCACAAGACATTTTGCCACCGATATGTAATAAAAAGAACAATTTCAAAAATGACATTATAATTTTTTATTTGAAAATAAATGCACAAATGTCAATTTAGAGGTCTTAAAGAGAATGAAGTAGTGCTTCTTCGTAATGGCTATAGGCTACTCTCAACAAGTTTAAACGAAATGTCAACAAATAAAGATAGGCGGTAATAAACAGCAAAGATTATTATTATTTGAGTTTTCTATCGGAATCCACGTTTATTTGCCCGAGCTTACGTGCTCGAAACACACACCTCAAACCCAGCCGGCCTCTAGCACTCCACGAAGTTACATTATTTCCTATCTCTAACTCCTCTCCCTCCCCGGGACCCTCCTAGTTACCGAGGTTTGACATTACTCCAAAAAGATTTCAGTATTTTTTATATACATTTGCGGGATGGTAAAGTTGGATGAATAAATCCTAACCAAAAATGTATAAATCATTTAATTGTTAGTACTAATATGTTAATAATATTCGAAATTTGGTAGTTTAATTAAAGAAAAAATTCTAGTAGTTCTAACAATCCCTGTCTAAAGATGTCTGGATCACATGTAACGTAATATTTGTTTTTGGTTGAAAGTCCTAAAATGCCGAAAAGAATGAAAATATACCTAATACTAAGACATTATTAACCCTGTAATTATTTTCTAATTGAGAATCTTATTTTTAATTTTATCTTCAATCTGTGCTGATAATTCGCAAATGAATGAATCTCGTCTAGAGTTTTTGCTGATTTTCCTCAAGAGCAAACAGGCAAGAAGTGATCTCGTGTGGTGTTTGTAAACACGCAAACAGCTCCTTGCTTGCCTGCCTGTATTTCGTTCATGCAAAGGCGGGAGTATGCTGACCGAAAAGTGTTGATAATTAGTTTACATGATTCTAAGAATTCTGATGTGATATTAACAGCCAGCGATTGGTATCTTAATTTTTAATAAATAAATAAAGAGTATATAAAAAGTTGGTAGTAATAGACGAAAGACTTCTGAAGTCAATTAGACTTCTCCTATATTTATTGAAATAAATTGATAGCTAAAATAATTTAAATAAATATTATATTGTGAACTAGTTAGGCATTAATTATTAATTAACAAAATTTTTTCCTGATTTAATTTCAACTCTTAATAAATAATTCCAAGACATATTAAGAATGATTACTTTTATACAAGCATATCAATTATTTAAATTATAAAAGACTTAATGGTTAATGAATAAGCAATTGAAATCAAACGAGAAATAATAAATTTTATATTGGAGTAAATCCGTAAAATAAATTAGAGTATTAATAATTAATAAAAAGATAATATATTATTTTAGCTTTCAATCAAATCCTATTTATTATTTAGAATAATGCTTTAATGTCTTTGGATAATTTATCAAATAGTATTTTAATTCTTTGTTAATAAAATAAATCATTGAATAATATATTAATTAATATAAAAAGAATTTTATAAATCTAAAAAAAAAAAAAAAGTAATAATACAATCAAAGATGCTCATATAAAATAAATGTAATCTCGTTTTTTTTTGGCTTATATCATGGTTTATTTTAACAAATACAGTAATAATACAAAAAGTGTGTTATTAATTACAGTAAAATACAAGGTTTCTGCAGCCGTCATCAGGTAGATGCATTCATTCATTTTGAACAATGTACAAACAATGAAGATTAGGTATTATTTACATGCATGGCTAACTTCGCTTTGATTACATGCATTGCTCACTTCATATTACCAATAATTGAATCTTAACTACTTATTTGTCAATTAGTAGTTTAAGATTCAATTGTAGGTAATATGAAGTGAGCAATGCTTGTGAACGAAGTGAAGTTGGCTACTAATGTAAGCGATGAGAAGTTAGCCACGCATGTAAATAATACCTAACATTGTCATTCATCATTGTTCAAAGTGAATACATCTACCTGATGACGGCTGCAGAATCAGCAGCTGAAACGTTATATTTTACTGTAATTAATAACACACTTTTTATATTATTATTTGCTAAAATAAACTACTACTTAGGCCAAAAAATGTCTTTAATTTTACAATAATCATGAAAGTATAAATCAATTAATTGAATGTCCGCTCCCCACCACTTTTCCCTATTTCTTCATCTATTTTTAGGCTCATCTTCCTATAACGAGATGAAAATCCAATTGCTATGGTTCACTAAATTACAACTATGTGTCGTCTATCTTTAAGAAAATCCATATATTTTTTGCCTCGTTTCAAACTTCAAGCCTCAATGTGTTTCACACTGTTTTATTCGAATCATAGCATGCATTGTCTATCCCAGGGGGCCACAATAGGGCAGAGCCCCCTCTCTATTTCATGCTGCTGTTCGAAAACACACCATTCATGTTAATAAGCTTTTTCATCTCTCTTTCTCTCCTCGTCAAAATCTATTAGGGTTTAATCAATCAAAGCAACCAAGTAGAACATTGCGTTTTTCTTTACTTTTTTTTTTTGCAAGTTTATCAGGTATTTGTTCTATTTTAACAAGTGCATTCAATTCAATGTTAATTATATTTAAAAACTGTTTTAATTATATCGTAATTAGTTTAATTATTATTTATTTTCATGTATAAAGTCAGTGGGATCCTTGACTAAAGGATAATAGACGTTTTTAAACATGCATCGCCATTGATGGGAGCTCAGCAAAGATAAACAATAAAATTAAAGGTTTAAAAAAAAATTGTCATTTGTAATTGAAGAAATTGTGCATGCTGCATGAAACTAATTTTTTTTTTTGTTTTAAATATAAAAAAAAAAATGTTTTAAAATGGATAGTGGACCAGAAAATAAATTATTTAGTACAATGACTAAGAGTAAATTAAAATAGAATTTGAATTTGGACTTGTATCGCCTTTTTTAAATAGACAAATTAATCAATTTATATATAGGCATTTATCCCATTAATGTACATGATTTTTTTGTAAATTCTCAAATTATAAAATTTGCTAGCTGGCCAAACGAAGTACCGTTTAAAGAAGAAAAATTATATAATTTTTCAACAATTTTATTTCCTAAAAATGTCTACAAAATATAGGAAATACATTAGGAGAGAAAAATTTTAATTTTGAAAATTTTCCTTAGTAAAAGTTTAAATTTTTTTCCCAATCTAATTAAAATGAAACCTAAATTTTATTTAATTTTATTTTAGCAAAACACAGTAGACTACTGACTTTAAAAGCATAAAAAATACTTTAAAAAAAGGCAAAACGAGAAAAGGGGAGGGGAATATAGTATCTGGCCATTTTCGGTTAATTAAACATACCAGAATTCAGGTCAAAATAATTTGTATGAGTATTTAATTTAATTTTTTTTTTTTAACACTCACACTTTTTTTCATTCACACTCACACACATTCACATTGTCTTTTCGGCAACTCAGGCCATATAAGACATTTACTATATTCGTTATAGATTAATATACTTATATTTGGATACCAAATGGCTTAAATAAAATCATCGGACTGCCTGGGGTCCGATCCCGCGACGTTTGGTATACGAGGTTAGCACGCTAACCCCTACACCAAGCCCCGAGGGTAAGAGTATTTTAAACAATATTTGAAATGCCAAAAGAAAAGAAGGCCTACTTCTTAAAGCTTTTCTAATTTGAAATTGATTCATATTTTATTCATGTTCGGAAGGGAAGTCTATAATTTTCGGGCCGATTTTATTAATAAAAACTATAAATGACAAAGAGTTGTGACTGTTGGCTTAATGGTAATGGAATCAGAAGTAAAATAAAAATACAATAGTTGTAAAATATTTCTTCTGGCTCTATCCCCTTAAAAATTATAATGAGTAGGCCCAGGCCTACATACATACAGTATGTAGGTTAAATATCAATGTTGTATTTTTTAAATCAGCGTTTGATTTATTTATTATTTTTTTTTTTTTAGTAATTCTTGAATAAATCTCAATATTTTAAAATGAATTTTTGATATTTACTAAATGACTCTAAATTAAAAATGAAATGTGTTTCTTGTGAGCCAATTCCTGTTGAATGCTGAATGTGATTATTTTAGCTCTGAATTATTAATCTAGCTATTAGAGCTATATA
The DNA here is from genome assembly GCA_023213315.1 of Euborellia annulipes. Lineage (NCBI taxonomy): Eukaryota > Metazoa > Arthropoda > Insecta > Dermaptera > Anisolabididae > Euborellia > Euborellia annulipes. Next base: position 5,882 of record JAKCPI010017022.1, read on the forward strand.
TTCATTATTAATAGAAGAGAGAAGGATTCTAAAATTGCTGTAATTACTCCATTAAATAAAATATTTTTTTTTAACTTTTTCTATTTGTTTAGAAATTTTAATTTAAAATAATTTAAAATTAAATGCAATTAATATTAAGAATAAAAAAAAAACTATGCTATCTATGGAATTAGATCTCTATGTCAATTATTATTAGAATAAAACACCTTTCAAGACGACAATTATCACCTTGACACAAACAATATAATTTAATATAGAAGATTTGGGTTAAAAAAAATAAGAACAGCAAATTAATTAATGTAAACATAAAATTATTTCTAAAAAGATATTAAAGTGAACATTTTTTGAATTAGTTCAGTTAAAAGCTAGATCGACTGAATTAAATAATTTGAATTTTTGTTCTTTGGTGTAACGTAAAATGATATTAGTAGTTGATTACTATTTAAATAAGTAAAAAACTTTAACTATTCATCAAGCTTCATAAAATAAAAAACTTGAATAAAATTTTTTATAATAAAACTAATAATGGTGCAAATTTTTGACTCTCGAATTTATAGTTGTTTAAAGAAATCAAGCCCTTTAAGTTTCTTTTTAAGTGTTAGTGTCAAAGAAATAATTAGCCTAAAAAAAAAAAAAAAAAAAAAGATTTCCAAGCTCATTTATATTTAAGCTAGTAGATGAAACAGAATAAAATCGTCCAACTAAAGACTACCAAATAAACATAAACACCTTGAAGACTATAGAACATAACTAGTGTTTGGAATTTTAATTATTTTTTATTAATGTATTAAGTGAAAATTGAGATTTGGAAGGAAATACATGTTTTGAGACCCTCTGAGTTCATAAAAGTAGGTCACGCAAAAGAGGTTAAAATTGAATATTTATTGTAAGTTAAATACTCCCTTAGACCCAAAAATAAGCTTTTAAAATCAGCCAAAAAGTACTAGTACTTTAGTGATGTATTGTACTTGATGAGTTTATTCGATTTCCTCTAATGATTTTGATTAAAATTATAAATCAATTATTTTTCAGATAGTCTGGAAAAGGTATATTCTCATTTGTTTGAAGCACACTTTACTCTTGTACAGTGAGCGCCACAATTAAGTCCCCACCTGGGAGCTAGAGCCTTAAGTAGTATATGAAATTAATATATATTGAAATAATTTTAATTTGAAAAGGTAAAATAAAATTATCTGTACCAGATTTTATTTTACCTCTTCGGTCATTAAAATTATTTCACTTTTATATACAATACCATATACTATTCCATAGTCTCAAGCAGTGGCGGATTAATGCAAATTTGTCGGGGGGGGCGGTTTTTTTTTTATTTTTTATTTTTTTTTATTTAAGGACTTTGTTGGCATCTATGGCCATTTAGACCCCTTTCCTATTTATTTAAATTGATTGGTAACAAATTCAATTGAAATTAAACCCCGGAAATCATCATTTCTTTAGATTTCTAGTTTTTATAACATTGTGAATTTTCTTCTCTCAGGGGGGCGATCGCCCCTCACTCCCCCTTAATCCGCCCCTGGTCTCAAGGCTCCTAGCTCCCAGGTGGGGATTAAATAAATTTTATACTAAGAACAATTATAAAATTTTAATTAGCAGTCACTTAAGTCAAGGACTGACTATATATAATTCAAATAAACCATTTAAAATGTAAAAAATATAACTATAAATTTAATTTTTATTTTGCTTTTTACAATTTTTACTTATATAACTATGCTTGCGGAAGAAGAGTAAAGAGGCAATAGAGTTATTATATATAAATCAAATTCTTATTAATTATTATATTAATTAATTATATTAATTATTTAAAATTGAACATTTTACATTTACAAGATACTACTTTCGAAGAAATTTTTCAAACAAAATATAGGGTGTAGTAAGAAGAAATTCATTATTTTTGCATAAAATTGAAGGCTTTAATTACTATAGCTAGAATGATCCGATTTAGGTCACATATGCGCCGTTTTGTTCTATAACTTGTTGCCATTTTGAAGGCAATATCATTATGCCTCTCTCATAGAAGCCCTCGTCCCTATTGGCAAAAAATTGAGACAGTCGATTTTCACAAGCCTCTCTTGAAGCGAATTTTTCACCAGCAAAATTGTTCGCCATGGACAGGAACAGATGGTAATCGCTTAGTGCCAGGTCCGGACTATAAGGTGGATGCATAAGAACCTCCCAACCAAGCTCCCGGAGCTTCTGGCGAGTCCGAAGCCAAGAGAGGCTTGTGAAAATCGACTGTCTCAATTTTTTGCCAATAGGGAAGAGGGCTTCTATGAGAGAGGCATAATGATATTGCCTTCAAAATGGCAACAAGTTATCGAACAAAACGGCGCATATGTGACCTAAATCGGATCATTCTAGCTATAGTAATTAAAGCCTTCAATTTCATGCAAAAATAATGGATTTCTTTTTACTACACCCTATTAAATTATTTTTTGTACTGAATCTCTAAATTTGTAGCATTTGAAACTCTCATTTTTTTTTTTTAGACTTCTTGGCTTTACTCGTTTTTCGCAAGCAATAATAAAAATAATAAAAATAAGCGGATCTCAGGGGATTTAGGAGTTGAAAAAAAAAACCTTTCGAAATTAAAAATTGACAAAAACAAATTTTAACAAGTCTAAAAACAAATTTATAGAAACCGTCCCCTTCATTATCGATGACAGGATCTGCTTATTAAAAATAAAGAGGAGACTCAGATTGGTAAAAATATTTGCAGCCAATTAATAAATTTTGTAGCAAAATTGTTTAGTTTTGGTTTTTTTGTTTATAATGATATTATAAGCTTTATTATGTGTATGTGTAGTTTAAAAATGGCTGCTTCAATTAATTAATTTGTTTAACTTTTTTGTTGAAATTTCTTTAATTTGAACATTTGATACATAATATTATTTTTAGTTTGTAAATAAGGAATTAAAAAATCTAAATGGACCTTATGTCCATTCCTACTCTATAGAGATGGCATGTAAATACCTTGTTTCATTTCCATCCTCCATTTCCATCGAATCGCTCGAAGAATACACTGAAAGAGAAGCCCTGAAGCTAAAAACCCACCCTTTCTTCATTTCCTATTAGCTAAATGTTTGCCAGAATGGCAGAACACACCTTATAACTTGGCGACTTGGTGATCTCGCAGAAAGGCAGCAAGGAAACCTAACCTAAAGAGGAAGAGAGTTTGGGGCCTAAAATACCTATGTGTGTGTGAGTGTTTGAGAGGAAGGGTAGGGAGGTAGAGGATTGAGAGAGTTATTTTCATCTTTAAACTTCATTTGAACTGAAAATTGAATTTTATAATCAATTTTTATTAAATTTTCAAATATCTATAATTTTGTTTTTTTATATATAAATTGATTTTTTTTCTTTATTTATTACAATTTTTATTTTATTTATATATAAAAAAAATCACATGATATAAGAATGATTCGGAAAAAAAATAGAAATCTACATAATTTATTTAGAAAAATTAGTAGTTTTAGGTAAATGATGAAATTCTAATTAAAAATAAATGACTTTTAATAAAAGAATATAGTAAAAAAATGAAAATAACCAAGTTGCAAATCAGGGTTCTCAACCACCGCGCATTGCAATTGCACCACGAGATGTTCTTTTTTATATAAAAATTAAATTTATTTTTATTTATTTATTTCATTTTTTTTTTTTTTTGTAATTTAAATATAAATTACAACATCACGATAGACAAGTGCAAATATAATAAAAATTAAAGATATTCCCGTTCAGAAGAAAAATGAAAATTTCTTAATTATTTTTATTATTAAAGTAATAGAATATAATTTGTCTTTGAAAATGTTAATCGTTTTTGTTTATCCGTTTTATGAATACAAAAATGAATAAGTAACGGTTTATAATTGAAAACAAGTTGAGAACTACATGACTTACATAATATATGTGTGTGAGTGTGTGTATATGTGCAAATTCTCAACTATTGATCAAAATCTAAAAAAATTTTATTTTTAAATATTTAACTTTTTAAGTTTATCTTTGATTGTAAAATTATTATTGTTGTGAAAAGAATTTAAGTTTTTTTTTGTCATCTTACATTACAGATACACTTGAGTTGAAGAACTAAAATTGTCATCAGTCAACTTAAGTTTGATGATTTTTTTGAAAAATTTAGTAAGAGAACATAGTTTCAAGTTAATCTAATTTAAAGGACATAATATTGTAATGATATATTGTTTGTTCCTTTATTAGAAATTTGAAAAAAATATCACCAACTAAATGGTTTATAATATTTTTTCAAATTTTTAAGATTGGCCTAAATATCATATCGATATTATTTTTGACATCAAACTAGCGCTGTTATTAAAAATTTCTAAAAGAATATCACTTGACTCTTTTTGACTGTAAAAATTTAAGTAGAGCTCAACTCTAGTTAAACTGTAAAAAATCTGAGTCTCCTTTAATATAATCGCTGGCCTTACTTCAAGTTCCTTGAGAAGAGAAGCTCGGTAGAAAGAATAGAAGAGAAGAGAAGTTGCTACTCGAGAAGAATTGTTGCAACAGAAGCGAGGCTCACTTGTTACTCCGGAAGAGAGGGCAGGAAGTCAAATCAATCTCATGGAAGTAGACCGGGAACTGAAAGAAAAGAAAACGACAGTAATTAATAAAATGTAAAACATTTTTGGATAGTTTCGCTAAAAAACTATTTCAGCTTATATAAAAAAAAAAAAAAAAAAAACTGCTTTCTATAATAAAAATATAATTTAGACAATAGAAAGTCAAATTTTTTTTATTGAAAATTAATTTAAGAAAAAAAATTACCAGCTGACTCGAAGAGTAATGTCCTTCATCATTCGTGTATATAGTAATAATAACCCCTCCAACTTTTTATATGTCTCGTTCTGTATGGTGATGCCTGTTTAGTTAAAATACAGTATCTGGAGTTTGAGTCCGAGAATTATTGCCTCATAAGTTCAAGGACTATCTGAAAAAAAAAAAAATTTAATTCCTTTTATTAAAAGTTTTAAAACCCCCAGAAGGGGGGGGGGGCAGTAGACCAAAAATACTATAATTCTCTTTATATATTTTATTTTTAGATAAAAAATTAAAAATTCCTCAAGATTTAAAAAACTCTCCTGAGGGCTTGTACCTGATAATATAACACCCAATGAATTCATTTATCATAATATTCATTAATGATATGGAAATGTAATTTCTCGAAAAAACAAACAAACGAAAAATTAATATTCCTAATTTTATTTAGCGTAGCTGAATTGGCCTTTGAAGTTGAAATATTAAGAGAAATGAAATATATTTGAATAACTATTAAGTCAAATAAAAAATATTTTCGGGGTGAGATTCAAATTCTAAGTGGGCCGTCTAAGTCTAGATGCATAGCTAGTTTTTATAGAAAAAAGAAAATTTATAAGTAATAACAATAATCAAAAAAATTTTGAGGCTTAAAGAGACTAGGTCCACCAAATCTGTCTATGCAGCTAGTTTAAATAAAAATGTTTAAAGAAATAATTTTTTTTTGTCTTGCATCTGAGAAAATTCCGACCCCGTCCCTATAATTTTCATTTGATTGGAAGCCAATTTAATTGAAATAAATATTTCTCACTTAAAACGGGAGGCAAACAAGAGCACATGAAGCTAATGCTTTACCTCTGTAGGCCTTCTAAGGATCAAGGAAAGAAAAATATATTTAAGAGAAATATGATGATTATTATGAAAAATATCTGGCTGAGTAGCTAGTTTTTTAATGAAATAAATATTTACAAATAAATTATGAAGAGAAATTAAAAATTTTCAGAATTTGTGAAAATGCTGTTTCAGAATAAACCGCCCAAATCTGGCTTTGCAGCTAGTTATTATAGGAATCTTAAATAAGATATTCATATATAGCAAGAGAAATAAAAATTTTTTGTGGGTGTTTAAAGAGAGCCTTTGAATGGCCTTTTAAGTCGGGCTGTGCAGCTAGTAAATAAATTAGATCATATTTATATTCAGCCTTTAAATCTAATTTTTTGTATGTCATCTAAAATTATTTATTTGAACCAAATAATAACTCTCAGTTATTGTTAAATGAGATCGTGGCTAATCGAAATCGGTTAGTAAGTAATAATAAATATTTTATTATTTAACAACAACAAGTCTCATTGTTTGAATTAAAAATAATCACCAGGGTATTGTTGAAGAGAAGAAGCCAAGATGGCTGGTTACAGAGTCCTCTCAATTGGCAATGATGGATGGGTGAATAAACCGTTGCTCTTAGTTGGTTTCCTGTTTTGAAAAAAAAATTCTTTGTTAGTATAAAAAATAATTATTTTCACTTAATTTTAAAGGAGGTAGGTCTTTCAACTTTCAACTATTAAGTTGAAATCGACATTTAATATCAAAATCATAAATTGATCTTGTTAAAACGATTTATCAACTTTTGTTTCTTTTAATACTAATTTGAATAATTAATCGAAATATTAAAACTTTTTTAAATTTTCATATAAAAATGTTTAAAAGTAATTAAAAGAATCATTTATATGCAAAAAGAATTTAAAAAATATAAAATTTACCTGATATTTCGAGGAACGGGGTGAGGAGGTATCAATGGCTTGCAAGCATCCTCGCGTCTAGCAGCGGAGGGGTGGTGAGAGACGGCGCCACTGCTGCGACGGTGAGAGGGGAGGGCAACAAGCTCTTGGCAAGGGGAAATGGCCTAGAAAGAAAAGAATCTCATTGTTAGAGCGCTTGAAATTTACTCCCACTCCAGAAGCGTGGGGGGAGAGATGTAGGGGAAGGCAAGAGAGTGATAGGGGAAAATCTTTATATCTTTATATTAATAAATAAAATAGCTCACTTTCTGTTTATTAGGCTGAATGAAATTGATAATTTCATGATCTATAATTAAATTATTTAATATCTCAAAGAAATCTAATTCAAAATTCACTTCTGTAGCATCATTTAAATTTTTACTTTCTCTTACCCTATATGGACCCTGTTATGCAATTCTATTCTCCTGTTACATTGACCCCTTGAAATCGACCATGGAAATCTTTACAATACTGATTTGTGTGCTGCACTCTTGTGGAGACTTTAAAAATTATACTTATAATTCAAAATATCACCGAGAGGGTGCAGCACGAATCAGCATATAACATTGACAATTGTCAATGGGGCGCTGGCGTGCTTCATTCGTGATTCTTTCGTTCTCCTTTTTGGGATTCGTTCATATTATTTAATTAGTCGCCATTTTTTCATAAGATTTTTTTTTTTAAACAACTTGCACGGGTCCCAACCTAATTGTTTCGGCCTTTCGGTAGCAGTTCGGTTTCCTTAGATTAAAAAAAATTTAAAACAACTAGGGAATTCTCGGCTTCGGTTCGGCTTACTTCGGTCAGAAGCCCTTTGGGCTCGCAAATTTTTTTTTTAAAAGCTACCGAATAGCTTCGAACTGAATGGTTTTTGACCGAATGAAGACGAACCGAAGACGACACTAGTGTAAAAACAACTTGCAGGCGTCCCGACCTAATTGTTTCGGCCTTTCGGTTGCAGTTCGGTTTCCTTAGATTAAAAAAAATTTAAAACATCTAGGGAATCAAAACAAATAGCGCGCGCAAATGAAAAGAACGAAAGAATCATGAACGTACAGCTAATGTCATGCGAGTGAACTAGTGAAGTGAAAGCCAGCGCCCTCTGGGTGGCCCGGAGTCCTATTGTAAAGATTAACCAAAAATTATTATAATTTATATAAAAATAATTAAATATCATTTATTCTATTCAAAAAATTAAATTGTAGTTTATTAAGCTGTAGTTTATTCCCTGGTTTGCACACAGCGAGGGCGTGGGAATGTGTGGATCTGGGAAAGTGTGGGCTTGGACTGTTTGTGTACATCCACGTTGGGCTTGAATCGAACAAACCTAATCTTTCAAACCTGAAAACTTTTGCTGACAGATTCCAACGTGTAACTTAATTACCTGTTAATTATACATGTATTATAAAATAGAGATTTTTTTTAATTTTATCATGAACTAATTAGTCTAATTATTAATTTACAAATAATTGATAATTTTTATTTTATAACAATTTACTAAAATGCCCGTGAGTAATTTTCACTTTTTACATGATAATTACATTATTATATATATAATATATATATATATTTCTTTTTCAGCCTAAAAAAGGAAAGGAAGGCACCAAAGGATGGGCCCAAATTAGGGACGAAAATATTTCTACAATTAGTTTTTATAGGAATATGATAATTGCTTCCAATGCAATATTTTTATCATGTTCACTTTTATTTTATGATTTATTTAATTTCACAATAATTGTAAGTTTTTTTTTCTTTTTTCATTTAAATAAACTTGCTTCATTTTGCATGCCTAATGTCAAAATATATTCAAATTAAAACATAGGATATGCTCGCCTGTCTAAACTATTGCGTAAGCGATTGGTATTGTAAATTTTTTAACAAGAACATGCAGCATTTCAATGAGTTTACTTTCTTAAAAATATATATACACAAATTTAATATCGTCGTTCTTCAATAATTACTCTATTTTTTTGAACAATTCAAAGGCAAACACATGAACCACCAAAATACATATACAATGGACACAACTATTAAGTCCTTCATTTTCTCATGTGATTATTTCTGTGTATTTATAAAATAAGACTGAAATATTTAACGGAATTTTATTCTACGTTTGATTCAAAACATTCCAATAAAATTTTTTCATATTTAAAAAAAAAAAAAACACATAAATACTCACATAATTAAATGAATGTAAGCTCACTCAATAGTGGTGCCCACTGGACTTGGCCATGAATCTAAACATAAATAAATTTCAAACAACCGCGAGCCTTTATTTTTATTCCTTTAATCTTTTGGGAGTTGAAACTTTCATAATGTTATATTAAATGAAAATTCATGATTTCGGGTAAACTATGATTTATTTGTATAAGATACAATAAGTTAACTTTGTGATTGTACTTAAATTATACAATTTATACATGTAGAAACTCACAGAATGAATGGCCCTAACGGTGTATCTTATACGAATAAACCTTTCTTTACTCCAAGTCGTCAATTTTTATTTCTTAAAGAATAATTATCTTTTTTCAACAGGTATTGCTAATTTTATCATCAGCGGCTTTTATGGGCAGTTACCAGTTTATGCAATATATGGCGCGAACAATTACTAATGAACAGGGTCAATTAATCGACTGTGGAGTAGATTTGAATATGGAAGGTGGAATTGCTGAGTATGTATTCTTTTATTGGTCAAAAAAGTTATATCTAAAAAATTTTAATAAATGTTTTTCTTTTGTTTTTTAGACATGTTAAAGATTTAATTATCTTAACATCAATATGTCAATTATTATCATTATTTTCTAATTATTTCTGGCTCTTATGGCTCTTGGTAAGTAAATATATAAATACATATATTAATAAAAATATCTAAATATCAACATTTTAGAAACGCACGTATTCAAAGTTTGAAAACTTCAAAGTTTCATTTTTATTATTCTTGTGGTTGAATAGAATACAGAGTTATTACAAATGATTGAACAGATTTCACAGCTCTACAATAACTTTATTATTTGACATATTGTCACAGAGCTTTGCACCAAGGGCGGATACAAGGAGGGGGTAAAGGGGGTAATTACCCCCCTGAGATTTGAAAAAAATACTTTTTTTCGAAAAAAAAAATGTATTTTTAATCACACTCGGCGCAGCATGTCCCTATCATTGTGTTCAAAAGTACTGTTGATGCGAGATGGCACGTTTCTTGGAAGAGGAGGTGTAAATACTGAATCTTTCAAATAACAAGAAACCAGAATTGCGAGCTCGCATCAACAGTGCTTTTGAACACATTGATATCGGTTGTATGTCTGTAGAATCACTAAGGAGAGTCACATATCGAACATTTGTAAATGCCAAAAAAAACTTTTTGAGTTTTGTACAAAGCTCTGTGACAATATGTCAAATAATAAAGTTATTGTAGAGCTGAGAAATCTCTTCGATTATTTGTAATAACCCTGTTCAGTAATAATATTTTTATTCAACCCTAAAAAAATAATAAAAATTCTAGAATCATTAAATCTGCTCTAAGAATGTGTCCAAACTCTTGATACGGGGGTTTTAATAATATAGTACAATAGATTTAATCGTATAGTCTTGGTCATCATTAATCATATAGTACTTTATTAATCCTAATTTGAATTAAATTATTACCATTAGTGTTATAATTTATTACATATTTTTTTACTAGATAATATAATAAAATGTAAAATTGTTTTTAGGCCCCAGTAAGAGCATTTTTCTTTTTGTGGAAACTAGTGCTTCAACCATATTTTTTCCAATCAGCCCCGGAACAACCAGAAGTTGATGAGAAAAAACAGCGGAAATTGGAAAGAAAAATGAAGAGATATTAAAAAAGACTTGTAAGACTTAAAAAGTCATTTCTTTTTCTAATTTATTATAAATTATTCCCTTTGTTAAAGTTTTGATTAATTTTATATTATACATATAATAAACACCCCAAGGGTTTTGTAAATGAAAGTATGTTATTCATATATATATAATCCTACAATTTATAATTTTAAATTAATTTAAAATTAAAATTTTTTTGATATATGTCCTTATATACTACTAGTCTAAAAATAAATTGGCTCTCTGAATCACTTTTCAATTTGTTTGAATTTTTCTTCCAGAAAACTTATTTATTAACAAATAATTTATAATTTTAAATTAATTTAAAATTTTGAAATTTTTCTTCCAGAAAAGATTGATTTTCTGAAAAAAATCTGATCAATATTTAAAAAAGTTAAAATTGAATTCGAGCGCTCTGAGGGCAGCACTAGTTTACTTTACTTTATTGATATTTTCTCCCCTGAACCCTCTTCCTCTAATATCAGCTGATCTCATAATATACTTTTTAATCATGATTACTTTCTTTTTTATATTTATGTTAATAATTCCTATTTTTGCTGAAATAAATACCAGTGATACCCATAAAAAAGCTATATTTACATTTCCGGAATTTCAATATAAAGAAACAAGTAAAAATGTAAGTTCAAAAATTTAAAAATAATTAAATATGTTATCGAGTATTTTATGTATATTTTTTTTTAAGGAAATGTCTTTTCGAGAATTCGAATCAGCTTGTGAGCAAAGCCCATCATGTGTACATCTAGGTGGAATAGCCAAGATTCGTTGTATTAGAGAATGCATATCCCCTTCATGTTACCAGGATATATATCAAGCTGATCAGGTATCTATAGGTCATGCATTCTCGAAAAATTTATTTGATCCCCCAGTCACTGTTTTGTTCACCTAAATACTTTCGGAACTTAGTGATATGAAATATTTATTTAGTTCAAAAATACGTATGTCTCGAGATTTTTTAATTTGGCTCCGAAAAAACAACTAGAGAGCAGATACAGAAGAATGTCTCATTAAATATTTATTTATAACAAGAGCCTAAAGTTTCATATCTTATTAGAAAATAACAGCTTTAATATCGAATATATATATATATATATATATATATCAAGAACACGTATGTGAATATAAAACTTGAAAGAGTTAAAAAAAAGAACATTCTCACTTTATCTGTTTTGAATTCAAATTTTTATATTCTCACATTATCTCTCTGTGACTCGAACAAGAACTTCCCATTTCTCTTCTTGCTTTGACCAACAAAACAAATTACAAAATACATATAATATATAATATATATATATATATAGGTTGGCGCCTCTATCTTTAATCTAACAAAGAATAGGTTCTTGAACTTCATTAAATATTTTTATTAATTTTTTAGTTCAAAACTTTAATAAATTAAATAAATTTGTTTTATCTAATTTCTTTTAAATATTTTAATTAATTTTTTAGTTCAAAACTTTAATAAATTAAATAAATTTGTTTTATCTAATTTCTTTTAATCTCTTACTGGCCCCTTCATTTATTATTTATTATTTATTTATTATTTTGCATGCCCGAAACTATCGAAATGGAATCCATTAAAAAAGATGCTAACTAGAATCAAACAAATTTTCGAACGAGATCGATTTTATCGAATAAGTTCATTAGTCAGGGTGGTTAAAACCACAGGTTAAAAGCGGTTTTAATCGTCCTGGTTTTAATCCAATTTTGACCAGTGGTTTTTATTGAAATAAACAAATAAATTTCATATAGTATGCTTATATTTAATAACATTTTATAAAAGCTATTTCTTAAATTATATTGAAATTATTAAAAAATATTTATTTTTCTTCTTTTTAGCTGGAGGAAGGTGAAATTGATGTACGTTTAAATTCTTTCAAAGGTTGTTTTGTTCAAAGAGCAAGTCGACCACGAAAATAACTTTTTAATTTGTTCGTCTAAGATTTTAGTAATTCCATTTGTTTCTGAATATCATTCACAAGAGGTTCTGGTAGATTAAAATTTGTTGTAAGTACCTTTAAAACATTTTAAAATTAATTAAAAATAAGTTATTTTAAAACAAAATGGAATATTATTTTTTTAAATTAAAATTAACTCTCCTTTCCCTTATTATCATATTTAATTTAAGAAGTTATACAAAAAGTAAATCTTTCAAGTTGGAGATCCAGTAAAGGGTTCGAGGTATAGAGCTGGCCTTAATTTAAGTATAACAATGAAAAATTAATGAGAACAACCCTGCTAGTGCCTAGTAATCCCATTATCTAATTAAAACGGAAATGTATCAAGCATTAGATTTTTTCCATAGAGTCGTATGGCTTTATGGCTAATATCCTGGAAATCCTGAAACACCCCTCCAAAAAAATCTACGGTTCTGTTTAACACAAATTTTTTCTTCAAACAGCCCCCACAGTTCATTGTAAAAAATATAAAATGATTTACCTGATCAAAAACAGAAAGTAACAACGGTTTAAAATTATCATCAAAAATTGTAATTTGAATTAAAGCTTTCATTATTTTTTTAATTAAAACAACACCTCGATCTTCTCTAATGAAATTTTCATTTTTATTACAAAAATGATCCCAAGTCAAAGCATAGCTCCGAATCCATAGGGATAAAAAACTTAGAAATCCTTTTGATATCGACTAAAAATATTTAAAAAAAAAATTAATCTTTTTAAATGAGAAAATTTTTTAAAAAGATATTTTAATTATTACTTGTTCCGAAAGTGAATTTTTTTGATGGTCCTTGATTTTTGGAAGTGTAAGATGTAAGAGTGTAAATGTCCAAGGATGCGTAGCCAAATGAGAAAGCAACATCGTTTCTGGTTGCCTACTTGACAGGCTTAATAACGCTCTCAAGCATTGCCATCCATGATCAGCTATTTCTGGAACTTGCTAAAATAAATTTATTATTTAAAGATTTTAAGTTTTTACTATTAAATTTAATAACTTAAAGAAATAAGAATTGAAAATAGAATATATCACTAACTCTCTTACTAAATTTTATTTGTGGGGGGGGTTAATTTGATGCTATTAATTAAATGAAATAAATATGAACTGTTAACATATTGAATAATAATAATTTATTTTCAATGTCTCTGTATATGGTCTCAATGGCCGTCGATGTAAAAGCAAAAAAAAAGTAATAAATTGAGAATTGAATGAGTCATTGCTTGATTGTATGGTTGCCTATCTCTAGGCGTTCCCAACAAATCCTTTTTTATTATTTTAGCTATAGTTACCAGAAATTTTTTCGGGGGGGGGGGAACTAATTTTCAGATACCTCCCCCCTCCAATATACAAAAATATTTTTAAAATACCGGAAAGTAAGCCTACCTGAGCCCCGAGGAGCCAGAGACAAATTTTCGTTAAATTTTTTTTTGAATCCAAATTTTTTCGGCCCACTCAGAGATCAAAGTTTTATTAAAAAATTACTTATATATTAATATATTTCATTTTTTTAAATTTCTTTAATTTATGCCAAGCACTTTTTCAAACAAAAATATAGATATTGGCTATATACCCGTATATAAGTAGAATACTATAGTTTCGAAAAATTTCGGGGGGGGGGCCTCGCTCCCCCTTATATACGCCCCTGATAGATACAATTTTTGATTATAATATAATTTTTTTTCATTTGCAAAAAATGATTATTCATTTATTCTAAATCCGATATTGAATATATAATTAATAAGCTTCTGAACTATGACCTTGACTGAGAGATATAACAAAAAGAACTATTTGTGCAACACGTGGTAGGGAAGATGATCAGATGGTCACTTGAGTACGGTATCATCTAACTACATAGTACATGAACCATAATCTGACGAGCCCAATTGATTTTTTCAAATGTATGGATTTATAAATCAAAGGAGAATGTTGTGATGAGATCAGGGAGGCTGGAGTGATTAATTCCGAACCAGGGGCGTATATAAAAATTTTTCGGGGGGGGGAGAGGGGACATGAACTTATTTTTACTTATCTGGGGGCCCCCCGATACATAAAAATATAAAAAATACCGGATATACTTGAGACCCCGAGGGGCTCGGCCCTCTCAAAGAGAAAAGTTTTATTAAAAAATTGCTGAAATATTAATATAATTCATTTTTTTTATATATGGGTCCCCCCCCCCCCCTAGGGCGAGCGCTGACAGCGCAGCCACTATTCTACTCGTATATTATTTATAGGGTCCGACCGAAACAAGATTTTCAGCCGAAACCGAATATTCGGCCTCAACCTTAGTTTCGGCCGAAACCGTAACCGAAACCGAAACTTGTATTTACTATAAAAAAATTTATATATTTTTTTTTTTTTGAAATTTTTTTCCCCTCCGTGAAAATCATTTTATCTTTTTTTTAGGGAGACAAAAATTATTTTTCTCCTTCAAGTGCAAATCATTTGACCTTTTTTTTTTAAGACTCAAGTTTCGGCCGGCCGAAAGTTTCGGCTACTTTTTGGCCGAAACCGAAACTACGGCCGAAACCATGATTTTTGGCAAAAACCGAAACCGAATATTCGGTCGGTTCCTAATTATTTATGGAACAGTTTTATTAAGATATCTTAATGAATTGTAAAATTTATTTTGATGATAATGTGTTTACTACATTTTATTTTTTTATAAATTTATATATTTTATGCACCGAGCGAATACTGGTAATTGAATTTGTGAAAGTGGATAAGGATTGGAGAATAAAATAGATATGCCCCGATTAAAAAAATTATTTTTTCGGGTTCCTATATCTGAAACACACTTATTGCCATTGGCCAAATGGTTTTTCGACGGCCATTTAATTAAGTTAAAAAAAAAAAATATATTTTATGCGCCCCGGTCTCTGCGACCCTTGACCTGCTACATCTCCCCCCCCCACATTGCGGGGTCTACGGGGGTGTTATTTACATCTCTGTTGTGTTCCTAATTTAATATTCACCATAATCATTTCTATTCGTCATTGAAAAGATATATTCTGATTAAAAATTGAAAAAAATGTTTGCGGTGCGGGAGGTGAGGCCTTTATTATTACAGGGCTTTCCTCGGCTCTGTTTCTGGTGTAGAGAGCTTTCCTCATATTATATTTACTAGGAATTTTTTATTCTGGAAGAAGGAGGATCTTCTGAGCTTGATCTATTTTATTTCTAAATCCTATGTTACAGTCAAAAATTCTTCATAAAAAAAATACACATTATATACACACTTGACACGATGAATTAATAAAATAATTAAATAAACCGTTAATTATTATTTGGCAAAGACCTTAAATTTACTGTTTAAATTTTACTAGCAGTTTTAATTTTTATTTTAAAAAGAATTAAATTGTCTCACTTTAACGCATAGATGCTGCAGCTTTAAATATAGAATACGTAGGTGAGCAATAAAATCAATTCCATTGCTTCTATTGAAGTTAATTACAGCCTTTTTGAAGTCTTGTCCAATATCAGTGCTCTCTAAAAGAACATAAATCAGTTGAAGGACGGCCGCTTGGACGCCTGAATCCCCCTCATCTAACAATTCAAGAAGACGTTCCATATTTATTGTGATGTTGTCGTTGCACTAAAAATTTTTTACTTGATTAATATTTAAATAATATTTTATATTATTAATTAAATAAAACTTACCGAGACATTTGAATTTCTCTGAAAATATAACAAATAAGCTAACAAACGAATAGCTAAAGAACATATTTCGGGATTTTCTGAAGTTTCCGCATATGAAGAGACAATTAAGAGAAATTTATGATTACAAACAAGCGCAATCAAGACTGAAAAAAAAGAGTTTTAAATATAATATAATTTTAAATAATGAAATAAATTTACTTACTCGCTTGGTCATTTGTATTGATTGACATCAGAAGAAGTATATAAAGATGACGAAGAGCTGCTCGATAAAATGCTGTATCTCTAGGTCGTGGTTCAACTATTAATTGTGCTAGCCAAGAAGCAGATCTAATACAATAAGATGATTGAGAAGGAATGGCAGCTGAACAAGCATCCAAAAGAGAGACGACATTTGCCACTGCAGGAAAAAAACTTTGACTCTTATTATTTAGGCATTATAAAATTAAAAAATAAAAATTGTTACGATACTTGACAAGAAAAATTATTTAAAATCTTATACTTGCTGAGATTACTTGTCTCTAAATTAAAAGTAGATGAAGGGCTGATTTTAGAAAGAAAAAAAAGATTGATAAGGTTTTTTCTTTTTTATTGGAAAACTTAACTATGGCCGACCAATAGCGCATGTTTTTGGTTTCGGTTTTTACAAAAACCATTCTCAAGGCCTAAAAAAATTAGAAAAGCACATCAATCATTCCATTTTACATTTTTCATCGGCTTTTAAATTAGAGACAAGTAATCTCAGCTAGTATAAGATTTAAAAAAATAAAAAGGTGCAAAGGGGACCCCCTTTTGAATCGAAATTTATATGCAAATTCCCTTTGGGATTTAACATTGACTCTATGGAAGGAAGAGGCGGAAAATGAATTTGAAAAATCTGCTATAAGACATCAGTAAAGTGTGCTTCAAAATATTTCAAGGGCAAAATGAGAATATACTTTTTAAAAAGGATCTAAAAAATAATTGATTTATGAATTTTAATCAAAATCGTTAGAACCTTTTGAGAAAATCGAAAGAAAAAAAACTGAAAAAGTAAGCTATATCAGTAAAGTGTACTTAAAACAATTTTCACGAAAAGTTTTACTGATACACTTTTTAAAGAGCATCTAAAAAATAATTGATTTTAAAATTTTAATCAAAGTGGTTACAGCCAATTTTGGGAAATTCGAAAAAAAAAAACTAAAAAAAAGTACTTAGGTAAAGTTCCTTTTGGCCGATTTTGTTCAAAAGTCTATTTTGGGGGGGGAAAAAAAATCACCCCAATTAAATACATTGATCTTTCGTAGAAAAATGTTGATTTATTTGTACTGCTCAAAGTTTTCGTTTGCTCTATGATAATAGGTAGACCTATTCCTAATTTGAGAATGATTAATTTTAAAAATGTTTTTCTCTTGATTTAGTTGCAATATTCATTTGCACTCAAGCGAGAATTTCAATCATATCATTAAATTAGATATAAGCGGCTTTGAATCAATCCGATTATTAATTAGAATAAATAATTAAAGTTTCCTCCTTCAAAATATTTTATATAATAATAAATCTTTAAAATCATTTTATTTTTTTTATTTAAAAAGAGTGAGTACAGAACTTGACTGGGGAAAGGTTGTCTGTGAACAAATTGTTCACTCCTACGACCAACCATTCATTGTTAAGATAATTAATGACAAGCCCCAGTTCTTGATAAGAAAAAATAGAGCAGCAAAGAAAAATCGATAGTAAGTCCACCCCAAGGTTATAAAGAAGTAATATAAAGCTACATTTTGAAAAAATACAGAAGCGAAAAATTCTAGAGAAAAGAATATTATAATTGAATTTATCAAAGTTAGGGGGTGGTTAAAGAAATTATTTTTCCAATTTTTCATTTTGTACCTTTAATTTCCGTATTTCCACTTGAATAAGTTGCAAGAATTGTAGGAAGTAATTTCCATAATGTATTAACAAGATCAGTTTGTCCATTCTTTTGTTGAGTTTCGGTGGCCTTTGCAAGAATTCGCGCTGCTGCCGCACTTTTAGGTTCATCTCCCCGCGTAACTATGTCCTTTTTTTTATATATATATAAAAATAATAGTCAATCATTAATCATCAAAGTATTTCGAAATATAATTTATGAAATATATGATCTCGATTTAACATTCTAACCGTTTGATTTCTATCTCCCAAATAATTAGAATGTTTAAATTCCAATTTAATTTCTTGAATTTTATCTTTGAACAAATGAGTTTATGGTAACTTCTAATTTAAGCAGGGCCGTCGAGAGCCAAGAATAAAGTGCTTGGGAGCTCGGACTTTAAAATAGACTAACAAAAAATCTGGTGTGACTCGTAGCACAGCACAACTTTCTCCTACCTTTGGTAATTGAAAGTTGTGTTCTGTATTTTTTGTGTTCATATAATTTTAGGTTCAAATGATTTCTTTTAAATTCTTTTAAAAATTAATAAAATTAAATGACCAGAGGCAGTCAAAAATAAATCTCTGAAACGATTCGATCTTTTTATTAAGAACCTTGGGCGTAACTAAGACTGTACTGGAGGGGGTGGGAGCGTCCCCCAGAAGGCTTCCTAAGAAAAATTGAGACAATTGGAGCCTCCCAGGCCCCCCTGGTCCCATACGGGGGGGGGGGGCAGCCAAATTCCTTTTAATTGAATATAAGTTGCTCAGAGTTAGTCATATGAACAATGACTGCCTCTTGATTTAATTTTATTAATATACATCAAAACCGCTACTACACTTATACTAATACTTTTAATAATGTCCCCTTT
The DNA here is from genome assembly GCA_023213315.1 of Euborellia annulipes. Classification (NCBI taxonomy): domain Eukaryota; kingdom Metazoa; phylum Arthropoda; class Insecta; order Dermaptera; family Anisolabididae; genus Euborellia; species Euborellia annulipes. Next base: position 24,672 of record JAKCPI010017022.1, read on the forward strand.
TTGGTTTAATTAAAGAAAAAAAAAGAGGGTTTTGAAAAGTCCTTTTAGCTTTTATTTTTACTTTCTCTTACCTATGAGTTTTTTATTTTGTTTTTGATTATTTTCTTCTTCTTGGCTGCTATTAAAACAAAATAATAGGCCTATCCTGCTCTTTAAAATTGAAAATGATTTTATTTCTACTTACAATAAGACTAACTTCTGCTTCTGAACTGGCTAATACAAGATTTTCCATTAGCATCTCTCCTTGTATCGTATATTCTTCTAACCAAAGACAAACCTAAAAATATATTTATTTTTATTTACAATTAGACTTAATTAATTAATTTTTTATTTAATTAATTAGAAAATTATCAACTTTTAATTTTTTAATTAATAATAATTTTATTTATTATTAAAAAAATCCTTGACATACTATTTGAGTACGAAGTTTAGCAGGGATTGGTAGTGAAGAACAGCTCCAAAATACCAAAGCTGGATGGCGGGTAAAAATTGCCCGTAAACCAGGCCAAGCAGCCGCCAAGTCCAAAGCAGAAACAAGAATTCTGTGCGCTGGCATATTCATGTTGCTTTGCATTGCTTCATTTTGCGAAAGCCAAGCCACCTGGAATAATAGTTACAATATTAATTATAAAATTTTTAAAAATAAAATTGTAATTGTTATTACAGCGAAATCGAGCCAAAGGCATTTAAGTAGGACAAGAGGATATCGTTGAAGATCTGAACATTGAATTAAAATACAAAGGCCTGTAAGATGACATCCCCATTCAGAGGGCCTGGAAAATAAAAAATAAAAATATAAATAATTTATTGTTAAGAATATAAATTAAATATGATGACTTGAAATCGATAATATCAATATACTGTATAAATAAATATATTTACATAGGTCTACACTCAAGCTAAAAATACATTTTCAATATTGTTATTCAGCAATTGCAATTAATGATCGACAAATAATGTTGGTTAGTTTTTGAATAAAAAAATGAACACAACTATTAAGTCTCAATGATAGCTTGGTTTTAATCATCCTTATATTAATTTATAATAATTTTATACTATATACCTTTGATGACATAAAATACTGAAATATAGGAAAACCAGATATGCATCTGAGGAGGGTCCAGGCGGAAACCTCAAAGCTTCGGAAGCATTTAAAGGCCACCCCAAAACTCCTTCAATTATTCTTTGTTCCAATTCTTGATGTTCTCTTGTTATCATCTTATAAGTCTCGGCTAGTAAAAGAGTTGCTAACATTTGTCCAAGACAATGACGGATTACTGTTTCTATGGGGTGATTCTTTTTTTCAAGCATCTTCCTTCAAATAAAAATTCTTTTAATTATAATTAATTTTAATAGACCTATTAATTACACTTTGATTAATATACTTAGTTGATATTTTGATGGCTTTACAAGTTTGTGCAAAAAATCCATTTCTTATTAGAGAAAAAGCCATTTGTGATATTTTATTTTCATCTTCATCTTTTAATAATTCTGAGATGCATTTATACCAATCTTCTACAAATTCGAGTGTTATGAAATTTAAATTGAGAACCTGGAATTAAAATAAAAATAGAAAATATTTATTTCTTGAGCCTCGCTATAATATTTTTCGCAGTGGCGTAGCGAGGGGGGGGGGTGCAAGGGGGGTCATCATGCCCCGGGCGCTACTCACAAAGGTGCGCTAAATGGTCGCAAAACAAAAAATAGGTCCAGGAAAAAAATTTTCCGCGTGACGGGAAAATTTGGTTGACAAAAAAAATAAAATTTTTCCGCAAGAAGGGGAAAAAATTCCGCAAAATATAGCCAAAATTTTTGAGTTCGGGCCCCCGAAAAAAATTTCTATATACGCCCCTGTATAATGTTATATGGTTTTCGAATGGGGGGGGGGCGCTAAAAAGGTATTGTGCCCCGGGCGCGAGTTAAGCTCGCTACGCCACTGGTTAATAAAGTCTACTTACTAAAATTTTTTGGCCACATGTTTTTTCTATATGCAGAAATATCTGATCTTTTAAATTTTTAATCATTTCTTTTAAAAAGTATTTTTGATCTTCAATGACAATCCATTTTGTTAATCTAAAATTAAAATTTAAGTTTCAAAAATATTTAAAAATATTGATATTTTATCAACACAAATATGAAATCGCACCTATAAATAAAAATGCAGAGTTTACAACTTATAGCAACAAATTGGAGTGAATTGTCTGAAGATTCTTCGCAAAATACCCTCAACTTAGATAAACAATTTTGACTAATAAATATAAAATACCTAGCTTCACTTGCATTAAGTTGCCATTTTTTTCCTTTTATTAATCTTTCCTTAAAACAAAAATAAAACAAATATTTAATTAACAAATTGTCATTTAAATAATACGTAGATAATATAAAAGTGCATGTCTTATTTGATTTTAAAAATGACAAATAGCTAAACAATATTTTCAAATTTGCTTAAAAACATGCATTTGAAAGTTAACCTTCTCGTCTTCTCTCATTTTTGATTGTATCCCTCTCGAGCTCCTGATGAGCATAACCATATAAATATATAGGTCTATTGTATTTTACAAACCTGTTGCTCCAGAATTCCATACAAGATAATACTAATATTAATAATATGATCTTTGGTGTGATGTTTTTCTTGACTTTCCAAAATACCAGCCAAAACACTAAGAAGTTGATCTAAATGGCAACATGCGCTCAGTATGGTTATATCACGAGATACCATTCTGTAAAAAAAAATATTAATGAGAATATTTTATTTAAAATAGTAGGGAAAAAGAGAAAGCAATTATACCCCCAGAGTTAATAGAAAATATAAGTTAAACGAAATTAATAAGTTACTATTAGTTTTTTTCTTTGTAAAGTGAGTGTTAATATACAAATTCAAAAATGATCTTCAACATTTAAGTATATTTCTTTATTTTGATCGACTATATTTTAGAGTTAGGTTAATAATCTAGAATAAATCAATATCACGAATGAGTTTACTTCACGCTTTTTTTTTTTTTTTTTTTAAATAAGACTCCAATTTCCCTTTTCAAATGAAAATCCTCTTCCTCCTGAAGGAGATTGATGCTAGCCTCTCTAAGCTCACAAATCAGCTTAAGGCCTGTTCAAATTAAAGGAAAATATTATTAGAATCATTTTTAATTTAATTTTGAACATTGAAATTTTTCCATAATTTTTATTTTACCCCATTGCGATATACAAAATCAATAGATCTGGAAGTTTTAGAATCGGTAAATATTTGACTTTTCATTCTTTTTCTCGTTTTATGTCTCAAGAGGGAGAGAGTGGATTTATTAAGAGTGGAGTTGAGGGGTGAAAAGAGAATTGCAATTTTCAATTGGAAGTTTACTCCTTAATGGATAGCAGGTTCTTCAGGCTATATTTCAATAAAAAACCTAATTATTTTTCATTTTCAGGATTTTATTCATTTGATCTAATCAAATCAAATTTATCAAATGAATAAAATCCTGAAAATGAAAAATAATTGTTTTTTATTGAAATATTGCTTGAAGAACCTGCTATCCATTAAGGAGTAAACTTCCAATTGAAAAATTGCATATGAACCTCTTACAACCTCCGGTGTTATTCGAAGAGAGAGTTGTCAGTTACTAGATTTTGTAAATTTGTTGTCTGTTTTTCCACTTGTTTTATTTTTTTTTTTTAACACTCATACTTTTTTCCCATTCACACTCACACACACATACACAGTCTTTTCGGCATCTTAGGCCATAAAAGACATTTACGATAACCATTATTAATTAATATACCTATTGGGGGTCCAGACATTCTTATTTAAACCATTTGGTATCCAAATAACTTATTTTATTTATAATAATAATAATAATTAATTTTTTTTAAGTTACCCTTGAAATATCTTAATCAATAATTCAAGTCCTTTGTTTAATATATTATTTTCTTTTTTTTTAATCAAAAAATGAAGACATCTCAATAAACATTCATTTACTATTATAAGATATTGATGATTAAAAAATTTATTACTAATCAACAACAATTCTAAACATTTAAAAATGGACCTAAAATAACAATTTTAATAAATTAAATTTTTTTTATTTATAAAGATAATAATAATAATATTCATACACTTACTCTAAAAGGATTAGATTTAATGAGGACAAAGCATCAGATAAAAATTCTATAATATCTTCTTCAATAAAAATATCTTCAATCGGTTTATGTAAATGATTTAATAAAATTTTTGTTGGTTCCTTTAAAATTAGGTTAATAAGATTGAGGGCTTTTATCTGAAAAATAATAGTGAAATTAATTAAATCTTATTTTATTAAAATAATTAATTATAAATACTTTGAAATCTATATTTTTTGAAAGTAAAATTCTTTTTATATCTGGTAATATTTGATCTAAACATATTGAATTCGATAAGTTTTCATTAAAATGGGATGACATTTTCGGGATAAAATTATATTAAAATTAAAAAGATTAAGAAATTTAATAAAATATTACTAACAACAAAAATATATCTTTAAAAATTCACTTCTATATAATAATTCAACTCCATTATTAAAAGTGAAATCAGCAACAATTCAAAAATAATTCTATTATTATCTTTTTCAAAAAGTGAACCAATGAATTTGATTGTTGTGTAGTTAACAACCATTCACTTTGGAAAAATAATATTTTCATTTGCCCTCGGGGTTTGGTGTAGAGGTTAGCGTGCTAAAATAGTCGCGGTTTCGGACCCCAGGCAGTCCGATGATTTTATTTAAGCCATTTGGATACCAAATGGCTTAAATAAGAATGCCTGGACCCCCAATATATGTATATTAATTAATAACGGATATCGTAAATGTCTTATATGGCCTGAGTTGCCGAAAAGACTGAGTGATGTGTGTGTGAATGAGAAAAAAGTGTGAGTGTTTAAAAAAAAAATATTTTCATTTATGTTTAGATATTTATATTAATACAAGAACGGAAATTTATAAATTCAAAAAGTAAATAATCACTAAAAGAAAAACAAATTGAAATGAGTGATTGGTAATGGAGTTGTGATAGTAAGCCGTGAGGGCGCCCCTCTCGCTTGCTCGCTCGCATCCTTGCCGCCTTCGAGGTCACCAGCACGCACACAGAGAAAGAGTCAGTCAGGCAGACCAATCATTCTTTGGCTGCCGGCTGCGCCAGCGCCTCTCACGACCCTCTCTATCTCTTTTACGCGGCTCTCTTTGCTTGACAGTTGCCTTTTTGCCTGCCTACTTTATTCTTCTTCAACCTTGCCTTATCCCGATTTGACTCAGTGACCGAATTAACAAAATACAAATGTGGCATACTTATTTATTTGGATTCTACTTCACTTTGTTATTGATATCACCTGCAGCACCAAGTTCTTCCAGAGTCGAGCCTATTCTTATCGCCAGCAATGGCCAACTTGAAACACGTGAGTCTATTTTTTTGTTTTTATAAAAATAATATTTGAAAATAGCTTTAATTAATTAAAAAAAAAAAAAAAAAAACCTTTAAAATATACTATCCGTTCAAAAGCCCCCGAGTTTGGCGTAGTAAGTAGCGTGCCTACCTCCTATACCAAACGTCGCGGGTTCGGACCCAGGCAGTCCGATGATTTTATTTAAGCCATTTGGATACCAGATGGCTTAAATAGAAATGCCTGAACCCCAAATTGATATATTAATTACAACGGTTATCGTCTAAAGTCTTAAATGGCCTGAGTTGCCGAAAAGACTGTGTGAATGTTTGTGTGAGTGTGAGTGTGAGTGTGAATGAGAAAAAAGTGTGAATGTTTAAAAAAAAAAAAAAAAAAAAAAAAAAATATCCCTTCAAAAGTCAGCCAATTTTTTAAATTTAATTGTTCTTCACATATTAATATTTGGATTTTATAATGACACCACTAAATGAACAAATTTTTATACTCAATATCTCTTTTCAAATAAGCTTAAAAAATAGAATTTCTATTTATTCAATTAAATTTTTTTTGTCATTTTCAAACAATCCTCTTACAAGATTTTTATATTATTTCTAAGATTTCATTAAGTTTTTGAAAGGTGGCCTCTAAATATTAAATTATTTATTATTTTTAGGTGATTTAAGGTAAAATATACTTGGAAGAAATAGTTTACTTTCTTATCCTCTTCGTTGCTGGAGCATCCCATCTGTTTTTATATTTAGAATAGGCTTTAATATTTTGTTTGACTTAATAAACCTATCAATTAGTTATTTTCCAATTTTATTTCATTTTTTTCTTAATGTTACATAAATTTAAATATTTCAAGGATATCATGTTTTTCAAATACATTAATATAGCCACTAGTCATTCTCTGAACTTAGCACACTTTTATTATAAATATAATCTAAAATACATAAACACTCAGAAACCCTGGGGTAAAAAATTTAAAATTTCGAAATTATTTTCTCAACAAAATTTTATGCGTAATTGCCCCTTTCTTTTACTAATAAAAATAATGGAAATTCTTTTCATCATTATTTAATGGTGATGGAGTCAGAAAAATAAGATGTTTGCAGCCAAATTTTCTTTATTTAGATTCTCGCCCTCACGGCTGACGTTTCGGCCTGAGGTCTTGGCCATCTTCATAAACAAATGTGTGGATATTTTTAAAAACAGCGACAACATTCAACATGTGGTCTGCTCACAGCAAAACGTAAAGAAAAAGAAGATGAAGATGGCCTAGACCTCAGCGTCAGCCGTGAGAATCTAAATAAAAAAAAATTTGGCTACAAACGTCTGATTATTTTTCTGAGTCCATCACTATTAAGCCTACAGCCACAATTCTTCAATATTTGAGTATTATTTTGATTGGATTTTGGACAAGTAGAGAAGCATTAATGCCCCCAATTGGGAGATAGATTTCTTCATGAACGTAGCTAGGGAATTTGGCTGGCGAGGGGGACATGGGACCAACCATCCTCTGGCCTGGAATGCCCCATATTGTCCCAATTTTTCTTGGGACTTTTTCTTTCTTCAGGGGGATGGGGGGCTCGAGTTTCTGAGGGGCGCCCCTCCGGGACTCCCCTATTACGCCCATGGTTTTCTTTCTTAGAAATACGTATATTTTATCTTTTTTTTTTTTAATTAAGAATTTAGAGAAATGATTTTCCTTAGAGAATTTCCCACCCCCCGCTTTTCCTCCGTTCGTAATAGACACTTTCTTTTTTGGAAGAGTGAAGCTAAATAATCAGAAAGAGTGTTTACATTATTTTTTTATCTGAATAATATAGATACTAAGAAATATTTATTTTAAATCAGTGATTCTTAACCTTTAAGATTCATCTTTTTCCTGTTTATAAATTAGAGTTCGTTGATATTTTCATAATTATTTTCGTTTTAAGGGATAAAATTTATTTATACAATAAAAATCGTTCTTTATTTATTTTTAGATTTAGATGAATCATTGATTTGATGCTCATGTCATATAGGAATATAAAATGCAAATAAAACTGATGTAAGGTGAAAAATAACGAGACAGGTTTCACTTTTCCCAAATTGTTAAATCAAGCGCCTGTTAGTTATACGAACCGCACAAAACAACAAAAAATAATTTGAGATTTATTATTATTATTTTTTATATAATAAAAAAGGTATCTTTCTTTATGAATTCAACCAAATTAATCAAGATTAAAAAATTAATTTCATCCCTATATTTCTATCATAAAAGAAGTTTTATAGTAGAATTAAATTGATGTGGTGTGGGCGTCTATCAGCTTAATTAAAGTGACAAGTGTAAATGTATTATACATTAGATTAATTAAGTTTGTTCAGTATAAATACTTCCCTTTACCTTATTGCAAATATTAGAGTAAAACGAGACAAAAGCGGAGATGATAATTCTTTCTCATTTCTTTTAAATTGTTTTTTTCTTTTGTTGAACATAAATAACAATAACTCTGGTTTTAGATCGAGTGTTTGCATCCAATCCTAGAAGTAAAAAATTATCAGGATTCAAGGGGCGTTGCAGCTAAGAAATTAAATAAAAATTAAATACCATCAAGAGAAAAGATATTGGACAATATGGCTGCTATTTACTAGCCGCCATATTGTCCAATATCTTTTCTCTTGATGGTATTTAATTTTTTATTCGCCGACGTTTCGGTTGCCATTCATGATCTTCATCAGGGCAAATTTTGTTAAATATATATATAGTTAGTAAATTTAAATACAAATATATAGTGTACCTATATTTAACAATATTTACTCTAATGAAAGTCGTGATTGGCGAATAAAAAATAAAATAAAATTTATTTAATTTTTTTTAATTTCCTGGCTGCAAGACCCTTCAAATCCTGATTGAATCTCCGCAGCTTTAAAAATTTTAAGAAAAAAATTTATTTCAATTTAATTGGATACCAATTGAAATAAATAGGGACATGGTCTAAATGCAGGGCCTCAGATGCTGAAAAACACCTTAAAAACAAATTAAAAAATAAATAAATAAAATAGTTGAAATCAGTTCACAATTATTTAAAATAATTAGAAACTATATTTGACAGTCGAAAATTTGTGACGATCCCATCTTAAAATAAATAAATATTTTAATTAAATTTCTGGCTCACCATTTGTCAATTAATCTATTCATGTTTTATATGATAAATGATAAAGTAAATAAATTCTTTGGTAAACAAATTCCGTTTATTCAAGTAACTACTTGTTTATTTTCTTTGAATAAGTAAGTCAGTCAGTCCCTTCAATAAATGTTATTCTCTTAATCCCGAGAAAATTCAAGATGATCGTTTAATTAACTAAAGGCCTATCTACCTAAAAATGATTTCGTCGTATTGTAGCTTCTAATTTATTATTATGTTATCAAAAAAAAAAAAAAAAAGATGCTTGTCAATCAATTTTCATCCTTGAAAATGAAGCAATACTTTCTTTGTGATCATTATTATAAACAAGATTGCAATGTCTATCAATCTTCACTCATTATTTTTTATATAGAAAAAGTTTTTTAATGGAATTTGTTATATCATATGGTTAACGTCTTTCGAAATAAATTTTCGGAATCTTCAAGTGCCTGTTTTTTGGCATATGGACTCTGAATAATTCTAGTTTTTTCGATGATATTTAATAACTTCTATTCACCTCAAAATGTTTTATATTTGATCAAGAGCAAATCTGTTCTTATTCTATATCGAAGCTATACCAAAAAACTTTTCTCTGGATTTTTTTATTTTAGCCTTTTACTTAAGTTTATTTTAATAAATAATTTTTTTTTTTCTTGTTTGTGTTTCGTGAGCCCATTTGAGTTTGGCACCCTTCATATGCCAGGTGCAAACAAAACTCACCTTCTTTCGCCCCAACTATGAATATTAAAAATAAATGTATTTTAATTTGTCGAAATATGATTTTTTTTTACAATACCGTCATATGGTTTGGATTATTGCTTTGAGATATCAGAGACAAAAATATTTTGGCAAGTTTATTTTTATCAATTTTTATTTTTATTTAATTTAACAACTCCGTGACTTCTTTGCTATTAAAATGATCACTAATAACAGTAAATTTCAATTTTTTTTTTTACACAAAAATAAAAGGTAAATTTTTTATCGAAAATTTCATTACCAATTTAAGTTTTTTTCGTTCTTATTGAAAGACTTTCCTAATAGCTCCCGCCCAAATCTTAAGAGGCCCTCACACTTGCAAAAATTTTGTGGAATAATCAAAAAAATTTGTTGTCAATGAATATATATTCAAAATTTTGAAGCATGTGAGGGGGCTGAGAAAATTTGTGCAAAATTCCTTCATTCTGTCAAGAGCGTAAATATACATTAGCCCTCTGGACTTGGTGTAGTGGTTAGCGTGCTGGTCATTTGTACTAAGGGTGGCGGGTTCGCATCCTGTCCCAATTTATTTTTATTGAATTGGGTACCAATCAATTAAAATAAAAAAGGTCTAAATGGCCTCCGATGCCAAAAAAGTTTTTAAACAAATTAAAAAAAAAAAAAAAAAAAAACATTATTTATGCATCCATATATTTCATTTTTATTATATATAATATTCGTATTTATTTACAAAGCGAGGTGCCGTCTTTCTATCTCAAAAGTTTAATCGAAAATGAAATTTCGTACAAAATTTTTATGTATTGTGAGGGGTCCATGGCCATTCAAAATATTGCACAAAAATCTAGCTCAATATTTTGCACAAAATGTTGAACGCCCTTTTTGCAAGTGTGAGGGCCTCTTAAGTCTTTAAGATCAAAAAAAATGTGCCCGAGCAATAGGAAAGTTCATTCAAAAGTTCTAGAAAACTTTTTTAATATATTAATAGATCACAACTTTAGGATTTCGACTTCCTACTCTTTTCAAGAGACGTATTTTTTTTTCTTAGTTACATGTTTAATTCCTTGAAATATGTTTTAAAACTTAAAAGAGCCCATTTTGCTTCATACGAAATCTTATTTATAGTAAATCAATTTCAAATTTCCAACCCAAACCTCTTCTTTATATTACTTCTTATCCAAATATTGACCATAGTATTAAAAGTAGCTATATAAATCGTCGAACCATAGCTTAAATAAACCTTTTTATAAATTACCTTACTTGAAGGACAAAATTCAATCAATCAAAAATCTTTAATAATCCTCAAAAAAATATGATAGGTTATTAAAATGAATTTGTTCATTGTATTAATATTTAGGGTCCGACCGAAACAAGATTTTCAGCCGAAACCGAATATTCGACCTCAATCTTAGTTTCGGCCGAAACCGTAACCGAAACCGAAACTTGTATTTCCTATAAAAAATTATTATTTTTTTTTTTTTTTGAAAAATTTTTTCCCCCCCCAAACTAGGGAGACTAAATTTTTTCCGGGCCTTGGCCGCTTTTTTCATTTGATCTTTTTTTTTTTGCATGCAAGTCTCATCCGATCTTTTCAGACTCAAGTTTTGGCCGGCCGAAAGTTTCGGCTACTTTTTGGCCGAAACCAGGATTTTTGGCCGAAACTGGCCGAAACCGAATATTCGGTCGGTTCCTATTAATATTTTCCTAATTAAAAATAGTCAAATTTGGTTTTATTCCCTTATACCTTAGAGCTACAAATTTATTTATTCACTTGGTCAGAGATTTAAAGCAAAAAAATCTAGAAATTCACAAGGTCAATTAAATTTAAAGAGATCTTATTACATTATAAGGTAAATTGTTTTGATCATTTGTTCGTCAAATGTCCAAAAGATATCTCATAAACAATTGACTTATATTTTAAAGATGACGAGAAAAGAATTTCATTTTTTTTTTTTAATAATAATTTTTTTTCTCATCCACTTCCTCTCTTCCTGCGTATTGATCTTATTTTTTTTTTATATTAAATTTTTTTTCCAAGTTCACTACTTTTAAAATTAATGAGGAAAATAACGACAAATTAGTTAAAGTGGGTTGATTATAAAATAAATACTCAATCTCTTAGGAATATGACTAATCCATAACCATGACCTTAAATGATCAAATTATAGTAACTTATGTAATTTAGAATACTGCATACATTTAAAAGGGTTATTATGAATATGGATGGATAAAATTTGAATTGAGTTTTTAAAAATCGAAGATGGATTACTTTTACCCAGAGGCATTATTATTATATTATAATTCTATGATATTTAATTATATTGCGTCCTTATTTACTTAGATGTAATTTGAATAAATTTTTATCACTCTTAACTGGAGGTGGACCTCTATCTTTTAGAACAAGAATCTAGGATCCAAGACAATTAAAATAAATTATATCCTGCAGGGCTAAACTTTAAAAAAGTGCTGCGATATAGCCACAATTTACCGATCCCGTATTAATGGGCCACCTAGTATATAACAAAATCGTTGAAGCGAATTTTGAGAAAATCGAAAAAAAAAACTGAAAAAGTACATCAGTAAAGTAGTAATACTTTTTGGCCGATTTTGTTCAAAAGCTTATTTTCACCCCTCGGGGGGGGGGTGCCTAACTTAAATATAAAATTTCAATCTCGTTCAAAATCGATGCAGCGAATTTTGAGAAATGATGGCTCTGAGCTGCTAATGCTTCCAAATCAGTAAAGTGTACTTCAAACAATTTTCACGAAAAATTTCACTGATATACTTTTTAAAGGGCATCTAAAAAATAGTTTGATTTATGAATTTCAAACAAAATCATTGGAGCGAATTTTGAGAAAAACGAAAAAATCTGAAAAAGTACATCAGTAAAGTACTCAGAGGCGTACCGAGGCAGTTGGGGGCCTGGGGCGGAACTAGAAGAGGGGGCCTTATATTGAATTTTTTTTTTGGGGGGTGGTCATCTTTTAATATCCCTCTCCTCCATACACAAAAACATTTTTAAAATACCGTATATCCCTGAACCCCAAGGGGTATTTTCATTAAATTTTCTTTTTTTTATCTAAATTTTCCCATTTTTACTTGAGCCCCAAGGGCCCCAGGGCCTCTCAAAGAGAAATTTTCAATAAATTTTGTTTTTACTTGAGCCCTGAGGGCCTCGGGGGCCTCTCAAAGGGAAATTTTTATTAAATTTTCTTTTTTTTTATCTAAATTTTCCCATTTTTACTTGAGCCCTGAGGGCCCCGGGGCCTCTCAAAGGGAAATTTTTATTAAATTTTCCTTTTTTTTATCTAAATTTTCCCATTTTTACTTGAGCCCTGAGGGCCCGGGGGCCTCTCAAAGGGAAATTTTTATTAAATTTTCTTTTTTTTTTTATCTAAATTTTCCCATTTTTACTTGAGCCCCAAGGGCCCCGGGGCCTCTAAAAGAGAAATTTTCAATAAATTTTGTTTTTACTTGAGCCCCAAGGGCCCCAGGGCCTCTCAAAGAGAAATTTTCAATAAATTTTGTTTTTACTTGAGCCCTGAGGGCCTCGGGGGCCTCTCAAAGGGAAATTTTTTATTAATTTTTCTTTTTTTTTTATCTAAATTTTCCCATTTTTACTTGAGCCCTGAGGGCCCCGGGGCCTTTCAAAGGGAAATTTTCATTAAATTTTTTTTTTATAAATATATGGGGGCCTATGCCGGCTCGGGGCGGGGGCGGACCGCCCCCCTCGCCCCCCCCCCTCGGTACGCCACTGAAAGTACTAGTGCTTTTTGGCCGAATTTGTTCAAATACTTCGTGTCTCGTCCCGGGAGAGTGCCTAACTCAAATATAAAATTTCAAGTTCCTAGCTTTTTTCTTTATTGAGATATTTTGTGAAAAAAATCGGACTGCCTGGGATCCGAACCCGCGACCCTTGGTATAAATATTTATATATATATTTATTTTAATTGTTTAAAGCGAGTTGTCTGATAAATTGTACCACATGATTAAGGAAATGCGAGAATCGACCGCAGGTTACCGAAGCCCTCCCCCCCCCTCTCTTGTTAATTTTATAATTACGAATAAAATTATTTTACTCAAATTACAAATATATTTTTCTAAAGACTATTAATTTTCATTTGAAACATTTTTGCTAGAAAGTTTAGAGAAAGAAAGAAGGAAGGGCAAAATTGTCCTTGACAATTGTTCTTTGGTTCCTTACAAGAATTATTCACAAGTTGTTTGCATTGATCCAATTATATAGACCTACTTATTATTATAACTTTTACTATACGTACTACACCAGAGATTCTGCATTGCGGAAATAAGTTATTTTGAAATGGATTTATCTAATAACACTCGGAACAATTTATTTAATCTCTTAAGCTTATTAAGTAAACAATAAAGAGTGTAATATCTTATGTTTTTTGGAATAAAATGAAATGAAAAGATATAATTTAAATTATTTCCTGATTCTCTAAAAAAAAATTAACTAACACCAGGAAAGATTTTTTAAATTTACATATAAAAAATCAAAAATATGAAGTTTTCCTTGATTTTTTTTTTTGAATTTTAATAAATTTATAAAGAAAAGATGCCCTGTCCTATTATGGTTATGAGGAGCATTTCATTTTTATAATATTCTCTATCAGGCACGGAGCCAGAAAATTAATTTTCGAGCTTGTCTATCGAATATAAATCTCAGGTTTTTTTTTATTGGATATTCGTAATAAAGTGATAAATCTCTACCTAATAGATACCTAGAAATAACTCGCTCATCTGACCCATTCACCTTATTGATTATTTCTACTGCAATAAATGTCATGCCTCAACCCCTTGAAATGTTAATTTTTATTGTGTTTTTGAAAATAATTCATATTTTTAAGAAAAAAACATTTTGGTATCTAAATTGAAAAGAGAGAGTAAAAATATTTCCTTCATTTAGCCTGGAAGATAGACCGCCCAAATGGCTAGTCAGTCGGGAGCGGCCAGAGGATTAAAAAATTTTTGATCCCGCTGTTTGAAATATGATTATAAAATTTTCATATAAATGACACTTGTATTTATATGAGAGTTTTGTAAGGCCTGCTCGAAAAGGCAATTTTTACTTTCTCTTACCTTTATATGTAATATAGGTATAGAATATATAGAAAGTATTAGTTTCATGTCAAAAATTCGATGTCGAGATTTTGATGGAAATACATGTTTTGAGATTCCCTGAGTCCAAAAAAGTGGGTTCAGCAAAACTGTCTATCTAGTTGTCTCTGTAAACGAAATAACTCACGAACAAAGAGCTTGAAGTTTGAAATTTTATATTTAAGTTAGATACTCCCTGAGACATAACACGAAGCTTTTTAACAAATTCGGCCAAAAAGTACTTGACTAAAGTACTTTTTCATTTTTTTCGATTTTCTCAAAATTCATCAATCAATTGCTCTTTAAAAAGTATATTCTCATTTTGCCCTTGAAATATTTTAAAGCACACTTTACTTTTGTACTTCAAAGGAAAGATAAGAGAAATTGTTGCCATGATAAAAAAAATAATTTTTTTTCCGTGTTTATAAATTGTGACGTGACGGGCCGACGCCAGGTCCACGCACATTATGCCCTGACCAAGGTTTCAGAAAAAAATAAATATTAAAAAACGAATATTCTCTCTCAACCATGTTTATAAAAATGCATGCCTTAAATAGTACAGTAATAGAGATGTGATAGTATAATACAATAATTTATAAAAAAAAGTAATTGATATATTTTTTTTTTGTTTTTTTTTTTTTTAATATATATGATAGATATTTAGATGACGAAACAAATTAACAATGAGGTGACAATGATAAATAAATAAATATTTTGTAGAGTGGTGACAAATGAATAATTCGATGATGATATAAATAAAATAATAAATAAATATTAAATAGGCATTATTACATTTGCAGATATATTATATATTGTTATGAGAATAAAGTCAATAATGATATAATACTCGTGAGAGCCGAAGGCAAAGATAGAGAACAAATAATATATTAATAAACTGTTCATTTGCCTATCAAAAAAATTATTTCAATCACAAATTCGTTGTGCGAGAGGATCCCATTTTAATTTCAATATTTATTCTATTTCGGTCGGATTTCTCAGAAGCCTTGGTCGTGATTACTCAGACGTTTGGTCTGGACCGCAATCTAGATATTCGGGCGCCTTTGATTGACGGTACTTCTAGGGTGCTACCCCCAAACTAGAATAATTAATTATTATGAAACAAGTTTATTTTTTTTTATTTATTTTTTTTTTCTAACGATCCCACAAAAAAATAGAGAAAGGTCGACTCACCGGTAAGGTACTCGTTGCAAATATCACAATATTACATAAGATTAATTAAACAAAATACAATTATAAGTAGACGATCAGACACCGCCAGCAATCAAGAGAGAAAGATAATGTATTAAAATTTTCTCTCCAACTCCTCCCCCTCCACTCCTAAACATTCCAAGTTCACACTACGACGGAAAGCCACCAGGTGGCGTCACTATCGGAGCGGTAACTAAACGCGGGCGTTACATCCCCTCCCAGCGACGTACCTACCATCACGGTTTCTCGGTATTAAATAATTTTAATTTCGAGGAATGCCAGAGACCAATTGATCTACCTTTCGAATCTCTGAGACGACAGCAACCGCTAGGACTCACTTCAACCACCTCAAACGGTCCCTCGTATTTCGGGTAGAGTTTCGACGCGACTCCGCTTCCAGCCGAAGAGGGATAAAATGTTCTCTTTAATACCATGTCACCCACCTTATAAGGGTCTATCCTTCTCCTTAAATTATAGCGATCTCTTTGGATTCGATTTGCCTTTGTGAGGTTCTCTTCCACTAAGTGGTAAAACTCTTTCAATTTCGCCATTCTTTCACCCCATTGGTCCCTAAGCCCATGCATTCTGGTCAAGCTTTCTTCATCCACCTCCATTTTAACCGTTCTTAGATTACTTCCCACTCTTAATTCCCTTCCAAAGTTTAAGAAGGCTGGCGAATATTTTGTGGAGTCTTGTTTTACTGAATTTAGCGCCAATTGAAATTCTCCCAAATATTGATCCCATCTTTTATGATCCTTCCCGAGATACGCGACAATAAGTTGCCTAATATTTCTATTTGATCTTTCTACTGGATTGGCTTGTGAATGGTAGAAGGGTGTTTTTATATGTTTGATTTTTAGGGAATCTAACAGAGACTTCATTTTCGAACTGACAAAATTACTACCGTTGTCGGTAATTAAGCTATCGGGAGTCCCATACCGGTTAAGAATCACAGAACGAAATTTACCCACTATAACCTCTGAAGTTGCCCTTCGTATTGGTACCAGCTCCACCCAACGGGAGAACAGATCCTGGAAAACCAATAAGTAAGTATTACCCCCTCGCTACTTCTAGGAAATGGGCCCATAAGATCAGCAGCGACGCATTGCCAAGGAGCTTGCACGTCCCGATCATTCATGAGGCCCCTAGGGGGAGAATTAGACGGCTTGGTTTTCTGGCAAATAAGACAATGTCTTACGTAACGCAAAATGTCATGATACATCCCCGGCCAGTAGTACACTCGCGCTACCCTCCAATGGGTTTTGATATTCCCAAATGGCCTGCCTCCTCCCTATCGTGACACTTTTCCAAAACACAGTTCCGACCACCCTTGGGCACCACCAATTTCCACCTCTCACTCTCATCTTCTAAGTCCTCTTTTTGGTGACACACCCCTATGAAAGTAGAGTTCACCGTCCCTCACCATCCAATCAGGATGAGCATCCGGATTTTCCAAAACTTTAGCGAATTTTCTTTCATACCATGGGTCCCCCAGTGTGCTCCGCATTTCAAGTGAATTCAACATCTCTCCTTCTGGGATTCTGGAAAGGGCGTCCGCCACCACGTTCGTTACTCCTTTGCGATACTCTATCTCAAAGTCGTACTCTTGCAGCTGCAGTGCCCACCTTGCCAACCGTCCTGTAGGATCCTTCAAATTCAGGAGCCATTTAAGACTGAAATGGTTTGTAACTACTGTAAATCGGTATCCTTCTAGATAATGTCGATGCTTTTGCTATACCCCACAAGACGGCTAGGCACTCTTTCTCGGTCACAGAGTAGTTTTTCTCACAAGATGTTAAAGTTCTCGAACTGTATGCAATGCCGCTTCTCTTCCCCCACTCTCTGAATCTGGTTGATCCCTTTGCCACTAATCTTCCATTAATTAAATCGGTTTAAACTTTAAACAGTTGAGAACCAGGTGGATTCAGGTGAGACCAGGTAAGAAGGTGACTTGTGGAATCAAAACATCAAAAGAGTTGTTCCCCCCTCCATCTAGTTTTTCTTAAATTGTGACAATGGAGTTATATGGTGAGGAAATCTTGTTCTATATGCCTATTTGCCGACCGTACGCGAAAATCTTCAAAGTTTTCAGTTGTGCGAGCACGGGGAAGTCACCACCAAGCCACCACCAGTTCCGCGCTGTTCGCCAACAATAACGGAAATTGATTACTAACTCGAGTAATGAATTCGTGCTCCGCTATTGCTCTCATTCTGCTGCTCGAGCGTGTAAAGTACTGTTCGATAATTTGAAGCGGATCTGAAAAATCAGGAAGTACAGATCAGAGATCATCAGACCACTACGACATAAGAATAATGATTGTTTCATATCAATGACGCTGCGAAATGCCGGGCTGTGATTAAATGGCATCATGGGCAAATCGACGATCTACGGGAGCTACAAAGGATTACTCCATCTCTGCCGTGCATCATTCAGGAACTTGGAGAAATACTTGTTTCGTCAATCTTGAGCAGGCGCTTCAACATAATCAAATAAGTGAGTCATATTGGGCATTGGTTATGATCTCTCTTGAACGGCACACTGCTGCGAAGATCTGCGCAAATCTGTGTATCTCTCTTATCCATACTTCCAGGAAGCTTAACTCTCCGAGATGTTCCAGTTTCCAGCGCTATGCCTTCTTTAATATAATTATCTAATTCGGCATACATGGCTTCTAGTACTCTCGGTGAATAACGATAAGCTTTTAGTTTAATGGGTTTGGCGAGGCCGGTATCAATTTTATGAGCAATTAAATTTGT
>JAKCPI010017023.1:0-35513 GCA_023213315.1 Euborellia annulipes
TAATAGATGTGATGAAGTTGGCCCTTGATCGGGTGGATGAAGTTGGCCCTTGATCGGGTGTCGTTTATAATAAATATTATGCAGTTAGCTCCAGGATTGGATGCTATTTATGATGAATTTTCGTTTCCCGTTGCCAAATTGTCGTTGAAGATGGTTGATGGTGGGGGAAGGGTTCACACGCACACACACCAAATGACAACACGAAATTTTTGGGTTAACAATTATTAATTAACACGTAATTGGTTTAATTCTTCTTTAAAATGATACAGTAATAATATGAATAACGATAAAAATGTATAACAGGTAACAAGTTGAAGAAACGTAAAAAAATATTTTAATTAGATAAAAAAAACTGGGTCATTAATTAACCAGAAAAAAATATGAATACATAAGGGTTATGTAATAAAAAAAAAAATATAATACTATTGACAAGGGTTGTCGAATTAATTTTGCAGGGCGCAAAAATATTGTGAATAACCAATGCGACTTTACAAGGCGAGAGTCACAAAGCAATTGAATTGTGCTCGTGTCGTTCGCATGAGGCGACGGAAATTTTATACAAAAGTCGTTAAAAATACGTTAGAAAAATTTTAGAGAAAATAAACGAATTTTCTACTTGAGAAAAATAAATAAATTAGATAAAATAAAAAAATAAAAAATAATATTGAGAAATTAGAATTGGAAATAAAATTAAATTAAAATAATTAATTTGCCGGTTACAATCTCCCCCTCTGATTCCAATAACGTCTCGATGAGGAATCAGCCCACCGAAACAGGCAAATTCTTACGGGGCCTACCTCTCTTACGCAGAGGAGTCACAGGTGAAGAGTGTGAAGTCTTGCTCACAGGATGCAGCGAAACTTTGTCTTCAGTCGAGATTTTATGTTCACCATGAGAAGTGGACTCTCCCTCTCCCCCTGGCTGAAACATATTCTCCTGTTCTTGAAGAAGATTTGATTTTTGACCGGGTGTCAAATTTGTTTTATTTTTCAATGAGTGAAAAGGGTTAAGTTGAGGCAACTTATTTGGTGGATGGGAATCAGTAGCAAAAGGGTATGCTTTCTTTGGTTGATTTGAGAAGTACCATTGGGCATTCTTGAAGTCCAAGATGATTCCAGCCTTGGTGAGGAAATCAACTCCTAATAGAGTGCGATTTTCTTGAGCATCTGGTAGAAATATTAATTTTGTATTAATAAATCTGTTTTTGATCTTTACCGGAACTGTGGCCGTAAAAACGTTTTGTGTGTTTCGACGTCCATCAGCTAGGGTAAGGGTTATTTTTTGTTGATTAAAGGAGTGGTTCCTTTCTCGAAGATAATTAAATAATTTTTGACTACCTATGGATTGGGTAGCACCACTGTCAGCACAGGCGTTGCCGGTCCTTTCAAAAACTGAAGCTTCTATCAGAGCTAATGAAGAAGGATTCTCATTAGTGACGTTTATATGTAACGTCACAACTTCATTTTTGGCAGGCGAACATGTTTGGCATTTTGGCTTGGTTGTACCAGGTGTTCCGCAACCGTAGCATTTAAGTGATGTCGAATTATTTGTTTTATCTTCGGATTTGGATGAATCCTTTTTTGGCAATTTCTCCTTAGGGGCAGGAGTGTTCTTGACAGTATTGGATTCAGTTTGTTTACCGGAGGTTTTGGAAGATTCCGTTCGAAGGTTGTCGTACGAATCAAATTTTTCGGCCAACTCACTTGGTGAGTTAAGTTTTTCCCATTCGTCGAGGAAATGTTCACGACATTCAGGGGAGCATCGCTTTTTCATTTGATCGGCGATAATTAAATTTTTGAGTTCTTCGAAAGTATTAATACCTAACTCGGAGGTCCAAGACTCAAAATAGGTGCGCAGGGCAAAATAAAAATCTTTCCAAGTGTTTTCAGGAAGTTTCTTGGAATTCGAAAACAATTTCCTAATTTTATCAACGGTTAGTTTAAAACGTTGTAATAAAATTCGTTTAATATGAGGATAATCCTGAGAAAGTTCTTCAGGTTCTCGAACAATGAGAGATGTCATTTCCATTGGGAGAACGGAAATTAAATGAGGTACCAAATGTTTGTTTGGAATTTCTAAAAATTTCATTTGTCTTTCGAAAAGAGCTAAATATATGTTAATATCATCTTCTTTGGGGTCAAATTTTGGTAAAACTTTGGTTATATCTACTTTTATTTGAGAAGTATTAGGTCGCGGAGCTTCCTTTTCTTCTACTCTTAATAATTTAAGTTTTTCTAATTCGAATTTTTGTCTTTCCCTCTCTTCTTCCCTTTGTCTTTCTCTCTCTTTTCCCTTTCTTCCCTTTCCCTTTCTCTCTCCCTTTCTTCCCTTTGTCTTTCTCCTCTCCTTTTCTTCCCTCTCTCTTTCTTTCTCCTTTTCTTCCCTTTCCCTTTCTTTCTCCTTTTCTTCCCTTTCCCTTTCTCTCTCCTTTTCTTCCCTTTCTCTTTCCCTTTCTTCCCTTTCTCTTCTCTTTCCCTTTCTTCCCTTTCTCTCTCCTTTTCTTCCCTAAATTTCCTATCTTCTATGATGGTGATGAGAAGTGTTTTGGTGAACTCCTCATCATATTGAGGGGATGAGGTGATTTTTGCTTTGATGTCAATAATCCTAGATGTAGGTGTGACTTCAACCCCCAACTCCTCTGCCAAGAGAAATAGGTCCTCTTTACGAGCTTTTCCAAAATAGGACATTTTAGAAAATTTTTTTTTTTCAATATTGAGAAAAGAAAAAAAATTAAATAGGTTTATTTTCTCTTTACACAAAATTATAATATTGAATTTTATTAATTAATTAGTTTAATTAATTAATTATTAATTATTTAGAATAATTAAAAAAATTATTTAGAATAATAAAAAAAAATTATTTGTTTTTGGCAAATAAAGTTATTAATAAAATTTTGTCAAAATTATTATTATGATTTATATTTAACTAGAAGATTTGTTAAATAATTTAAATATTTGTTTAAATGCAAATAAAGTTTAGAGTTTTATATATTTTAGTAAATTAGAAAAAAAATTAAAATTTTAATTTTAAATTAAATATTTTTGATAATTAAGCACTTTCACTTTAGTTAATAAAATTTGGTACTTATGGTTGATGTCTTCTTATCTTGAGGGCTGGTTCTCTGATGATCCAAAAATCCAGGCCACTAGTTGAGCGCCATTTATAATAGATTTAATGAAGTTGGCCCTTGATCGGGTGGATGAAGTTGGCCCTTGATCGGGTGTCGTTTATAATAAATATTATGCAGTTAGCTCCAGGATTGGATGCTATTTATGATGAATTTTCGTTTCCCGTTGCCAAATTGTCGTTGAAGATGGTTGATGGTGGGGGAAGGGTTCACACGCACACACACCAAATGACAACACGAAATTTTTGGGTTAACAATTATTAATTAACACGTAATTGGTTTAATTCTTCTTTAAAATGATACAGTAATAATATGAATAACGATAAAAATGTATAACAGGTAACAAGTTGAAGAAACGTAAAAAAATATTTTAATTAGATAAAAAAAACTGGGTCATTAATTAACCAGAAAAAAATATGAATACATAAGGGTTATGTAATAAAAAAAAATATAATACTATTGACAAGGGTTGTCGAATTAATTTTGCAGGGCGCAAAAATATTGTGAATAACCAATGCGACTTTACAAGGCGAGAGTCACAAAGCAATTGAATTGTGCTCGTGTCGTTCGCATGAGGCGACGGAAATTTTATACAAAAGTCGTTAAAAATACGTTAGAAAAATTTTAGAGAAAATAAACGAATTTTCTACTTGAGAAAAATAAATAAATTAGATAAAATAAAAAAATAAAAAATAATATTGAGAAATTAGAATTGGAAATAAAATTAAATTAAAATAATTAATTTGCCGGTTACAAACATAATTAATAGTTAATTAATTATTTAAATGTTTTTTAGATCAATATTGATGATATCTTTTTGGGGGACCGACGTGAAAAGAGAAGTTCAAGAAGAAAACTTAAAGATGGTTCTTTTGCAATTACTGGGGTAAAAGAAACAAAGTTTTCCAATTTTTCTTTTTAATAAAATTCTTTTTTTTTTAGAATTTATTTCTCTTTATTCATCTTACGGTCCTAGCACTTTGCGTTTTGCCTATTTTTTATTTTCATCTAAAATATTCAAGAAATTTTCAATGAAAAAAAGAAGAATTTCGACTTAAGATTTATCCATTTTACGGACCTAGTACTCTACGTTTTGCTTATTTTATATTTTCTTCTCAAATATTCCGGACATTTTTAATCAAAAAAGAAGAATTTTGACTTGGATTTTTTTTTTCCAAAATTTAATTATATAAGTATTGTATCTATTATTTTTTATAATAAAATTTAAAAAATGACATTTCATTTTATTTATTGAAAAAGTTTTAAGTCGAGGTCTGCAAAAAATCTATTCGTTACTCTATTAGTTAATAAGAACAAAAAGATAATAGGGCCATTTTCTTAATCAAATTTAACACTTTAAACCCAGGTATAAATTCAACCTTAAAATTAGCTTTAAATATGCTAAGCTAATTTCTCAAAGTTTAAACTTAAAATTAACTAACAAAATTAGCTTAGTTTAGCTTATTTTTTGTAACGCTTTTCTCGCTTAGCAGCAAGCTGTACCGAATTAGGCTTAAAATTAGCTAAAAAAACTAGCTAAAAATAAGGTTGTTTGTTAGCTTAAAATAAGCTTAAAATAAGCTTAAAATTACTAACAAAAGTAGCTAAGGGCAAGGTTGTTTTTTACCAAATAAGCTTGAAATTAGCTTAAAGTAAGCTTTGAAATTAGCTAACAAAACTAGCTAAGGGCAAGGTTGTTTTGTTAGCTTAAAATAGCTTGGAATTAGCTTAAAATAAGCTTAAAAAATTAGCTAACAAAAATCTAGCTAAGAGGGCAAGGTTGTTGTTACTAAATGTGTTGGAATTAGCTTAAAATAAGCTTTGGAATTAACCCAAATAAGCTTTTTAAAAATTAGCTTTAAGAAAACTAGCTAAGGGCAAGGTTGTTTTTTGTTAGCTTAAAATAAGCTTGGAATTAGCTAACAAAACTAGTTAAGGGCAAGGTATGGTATTTTGAGTTAAAAAAAAAGTATTTGCAAAAAATAAAATTATTTAAAAGAAATATTTTTCCAACACAAACAAAAGATATAAAATACATATATATGGACCATTTATTTTGAAAGTGGTGTAAGTCCACTTTTTTACAAAAAATGAGAAATCACATAATTTATCAATATATATTATTTTAAAACATGCAGTTAATAAATCACCATGTTATATTCTTTATGAAACCAAGCACTTAGCACTGGACCTAAAAATCTAAAAAAATATTTAATCATTTAAGCTTATTTCTTTATTTATTTTATATGTAATAAATATACCTTCCATAAATGATGAATAGCGTCTTTCAGGGGGGGGCAAAAGAGATATTTAAAAAATTAGTTTGCACCCCTCGAATTTTTAAAACACAAATTTAAACTCTAAAAAAAAATTCACGATCCTTTCAGGCCGAAAGTTTAGAGTAGACTAACCTGACCAAAGCTGCCTGTGTCCACTCTAACTGTAAATTCTTTTAATTTTACAAATGCTTCCCCTTTTGGGTTTTTCCAGGTAGGCAAGGGGTCTTTTTTTTAAATCTATATCTACTTATTATATAAAAGACAATCTCTGTCTGTCTGTCTGTTTGTCTGTCTGTCTGTCTGTTTGTAACGCATAGACTCCGAAACTACTGGACCGATTTTCATGGAGTTTTTTTTAATGGGTAGGGAATTTTCCGGGGTGGTTTTAGGCTATCATTATATCGAATTAGGGTAGGAACTCCCCCTTTTTGGGGGTTATCAATTACCCCATAGCAAAGCATTGAAAAACAGGATCTAACTCGCTTTATGAAAAATAAAAAAATGAAAAATAAAAAAAATTTTAAAAGGGGGGGGGGGGGGGGGGGCGCAGAGCGGAAAAATCTTTTCAAATGTCGAATTGTTAGGGGGAGGAAGAGTTTTTATTTTTCATTTTAAAGATTTGATAAATATATAGGAAAGAACTGGAGAATAAAAACCAGCAATTGATGGACCCTCTCACATCATCTTTAATTGGCAAATATTTCGACTGGCATTACGCCTAGTCATCATCAGTGCAAACAAATGATTTGGTGGAGGGCCCGTGTCAACCATTGTTTGACACGGGCCCTCCACCAAATCATTTGTTTGCACTGATGATGACTAGGCGTAATGCCAGTCGAAATATTTGCCAATTAAAGATGATGTGAGAGGGTCCATCAATTGCTGGTTTTTATTCTCCAGTTCTTTCCTATACATCTTATCCAGCGAAAATCTTCCAATTGCAATGATAAATATATTTTTCATAAAGCGAGTTAGATCCTGTTTTCCAATGCTTTGCTATGGGGTAATTGATAACCCCCAAAAAGGGGGGTTCCCTACCCCTAATTCGATATAATGATAGCCTAAAACCACCCCCCGGAAAATTCCCTACCCATTAAAAAAAACTCCATGAAAATCGGTCCAGTAGTTTCGGAGTCTATGCGTTACAAACAGACAGACAGACAGACAGACAGACAGACAGACAGAGATTGTCTTTTATATAATAAGTATAGATATAGATTTAAAAAAAAAGACCCCTTGCCTACCTGGAAAAACCCAAAAAGGAAGCATTTGTAAACAAAAGAATTTACAGTTAGAGTGGACACAGGCAGCTTTGGTCAGGTTAGTCTACTCTAAACTTTCGGCCTGAAAGGATCGTGAATTTTTTTTTTAGAATTTAAATTTGTGTTTTAAAAATTCGAGGGGTGCAAACTAATTTTTTAAATATCTCTTTTGCCCCCCCCCCTGAAAGACGCTATTCATCATTTATGTAAGTATATTTATTACATATAAAATAAATAAGAAATAAGCTTAAATGATTAAATATTTTTTTTTTAGATTTTTAGGTCCAGTGCTAAGTGCTTGGTTTCATAAAGAATATAACATGGTGATTTATTAACTGCATGTTTTAAAAATAAATATATATTGATAAATTATGTGATTTCTCATTTTTTGTAAAAAGTGGACTTACACCACTTTCAAAATAAATGGTCCATATATATGTATTTTATATCTTTTGTTTGTGTTGGAAAAATATTTTAAATAAAAATTTTATTTTTTGCAAATACTTTTTTTTTTAACTCAAAATACCATACCTTGCCCTTAGCTAGTTTTGTTAGCTAATTCCAAGCTTATTTTAAGCTAACAAAACAACCTTGCCCTTAGCTAGTTTTGTTAGCTAATTTTAAGCTTATTTTAAGCTAACAAAACAACCTTGCCCTTAGCTAGTTTTGTTAGCTAATTTTAAGCTTATTTTAAGCTAATTTCAAGCTTATTTTAAGCTAACAAAACAACCTTATTTTTAGCTAGTTTTTTTAGCTAATTTTAAGCTAATTCGGTAAGCTTGCTGCTAGCTATGCAAAGCGTTACAAAATAAGCTTAAACTAAGCTAATTTAGTTAGCTAATTTTAAGCTTAAACTTAGAAAATTAGCTTAATATTAGCTAATTTTAAGGTTGAATTTCTACCTGGGATCTTATGAAAATGTTATTTGGGCTAAATTTAAAAAAATTAAAAATCAAAAATTCAATTTTATGTATAGAAATCAAATAATTTAATTTTAATAAGAAATAAAAATCTGGTGTGTCTGGCCGCACAGTACACAAATTTCTCTTACCCTTGGTAAGAGTTTCCTTCATGCTTTAAATTGAACCCAGACAGACAGACAGACCATATCGCGAAAACCACTTTTTTGAATTCAGGGGACCTCAAAACTGTATATTAGGGTGGTCGCAAGAAATTGATGTCCGAATATCTTTGGCGGGAACCTCTAGAAAGTTGCTAAATTATGTAAAAGTGAGATAGGAAAAGGATGAGCGGGATCGAATAACCCTAAGACCTGCCTCAACGGTCCTGAAGTTTAGTAAAACTTGGAGACATATCAAGGGTAGCATTGTCTAAACTTCTAAATCATTTGTGGTATTTAAACCAAGAGCAGGTTGCTTTTGCTTTTTTTGATAATACTTTAGATCAGTGGTTCCCAACCGGTGTGTCCCGACACCCAAGGGTCCCGCGAGAATGGCTAAGGGGTGCCGCGAGATATTTAGATGAACAAAAAAAAAATAATAATAAAGAGGCGGGGAAAAAAAGTTAGCGATCGTGAATGTTTTTAAACTTTTCACTTTTCTTGACGTTCAGAAGAAATATTAAGGCTAAAATAATTCCTTTTAATCCCTCCATATTTAATTCATGGCCCTTCGATTAAGAGGTGGAAATAACATAAGTAGGGGGCTCCCCCCCCAAAAACGGTACGGGGTGGGGGAAAACATATTTGGATTCAGGAGGTCATTTTACTTAAGAATCTGATAAAATTATTTCGGAACTCTAAAAAAAATTTCATTACCCCTATTAGTGTTATTTGAAAATCAATGTGATGTGCCTCTTAACCATATTCGATTTTTTGCCCATACCATGAAAACCGTTGGCTTTACTAAAGAATGTTAAAGGACTTTTTTTTAGTAAATTTAATGCTCTTCAAAAAATTACTGATGAACTTTTTTTGTTGGACTAATCGTCTAGGAGTTACAGGTGTTAATAGTCAAATTTAGGGGAATCGATGAACTTTAGGGCCGATGAGGCAGGTCTTATCGTTATCCGATCGAGCTCAAACTTTCACAATCTACTTTTTACACCAATTGTCAACTTTTAAGAGGTTCCCGCCGAAAATACACCCAAAACAATTTTCTCCCCTCTTACCTTGCAACCACCCTAGTGTATGTCCATCAAAATCTCGACATCGAATTTTTGACATGAATACAATACTTTCTCTCTCTAAATATTAACAGGGTGGATACAGAGAAATGATTTGAAATTTTCCAGATAATTCAAGGTTTTCCAGAGAAATTTTTCTATTTTTCCATGATTTAAAATTTTTATTCTTGTAATTAAGATGTCTAAAGTTTTGATTAAAGTTGTCTTTTTTTTTAACAAATTGAACAGCCAACTTTACTTATATTAAGTAGGTACGTAGATCTTACAGCTGGTAGTTCAATGAGGATAGAAGAAAAGGGGAAGAAAAAGAACAGCTTAGTCGTATTTCATTATTTTAATTCCCATGACGTTTCGATTCCCCCAGGCCATTCTGAGGATGATCCCTACCGGAATCGAAACGTCAACATGATGGAAATTAAAATAATGAAATACGACTTAGCTGCTGTTTTTCATCCCCTTTTCTTCTATACTGACTTTACTTATATATTTTAAGAATTAACAAATTTATTTTTTCAATTAATGATTGAATGAACCTTTTTTTTACTGTATGATAATGAGTTAAAAAAATATAGATGATGAGCTTCGTGTCACGTGCCAGGGGTGTTCCTAAATATCAAGCTCCTAGCTCTTTTTGTTCTTGAGACATAGTAAAAACAATTTAAAAACGAATTTGACATAGCTTTAGAAGACGCGATAATATAGAAATTTAATAGAAATTATTTTTTTCTCAGTGTAGAGAAAGTAAAAAAGCAACCGAGCCATTCAAAAAAACTAACTGGTGGAACCATAAACAAAAAAGAAAGAGAGGGAGACTTTTGTAGACTTAAATTATAATAAAATATAAAATGAGGGGGTTTTTATACCTGAAATTTTAAAAATCTGGTGTGACTGGCGCACAGCACACAACTTTCTCTTACCCTTCGGTAAGAGAAAGTTGTGCACCGTGCTGGTCACACCAGATTTTTTGTGTCGAGATATATTTAGTTTCCCATAGCACCTTAGTTTCAAACTTGCATTTTAAATGTTGATTGCTTGAAATAAACTATGGTTATTTTTCAAAATTTTAATCTCATATTTGGACATTTTATACACAATATAGATTCGTAAATAAATACAAAATTTCATAAGAATTGGAAAAAAAAAATTTTAAATGCGTAAAAAGTTCCAAATGGGACCTCCTTTGAATCGAAATTAACATACAAATCCCTATAGGAAATTAACATTAGGCCTATGAGAGAAGGAGGAGAGACAGACGATAATGTTTGCAAGTGAGAGAGAGAGAGAGAGATATATATGAACCCTGTTATTCAATTGTGTGTCAAAGACCAAAAAATTCAAAATTGAGTTAAGCATGGAATATTGTTTCAAATGCTTTAATTAATAGTATTTTTTATGAAATATGTCCTAAAAAATTTATTTTTAATGTAAAAGCATAAAATTATTTTTACAATATTTCAATGCAGGATTTTACATTTTTCAATAATGATTTATGTACTTAACATGTTGTTTCGTAATACTTAATTTGAAAAGAACAATTTTTAATTTATGCGTCAAGTGCAAGACATCGTAAACAACTATACGCTTGAGATATATTGTTGCGTTTATGCCCTAAGTATTTTCAATTATGAACACCGGCATCGCTATTGTTTAGAGGTATTTAATATAAACTCAAGAAAATATTAATTTTATTTATTTCAAATTTATATATTCAATACACTATTACTATATTCCATTTGTTGAAATTTAATACAAGTATTTCATAACCTACAAAAATTATCAATAGTTATATTATAATTCATTTTTTACTTTCTTTTAGCTTAATTCTATAATGTTTTCTATCTTTTTCTATGAACTATATATATATATATATATATATATATATATATATATATATACATATATATATATATATATATAATTTTCGAATTAACAATAAATTAATATCGTTTAATTGAGTTTTAACCAGTGTGATTTTAACAACCAATAAAAAGTTATTTACCAAATAGGCCCTAATATTATATATATTTTTTTCCCTTAAATAAACAAAAATCATTTTTTTTTTTTGAAAAATGAGAAAATTTTCTCTGAATTCGTAGACGTCAAAATTTAATTTTTTGATATTATTCCTGATAATGAAAATGAAGATGAGGATGAGGATCAGTGCGATTTCGAAAAGACAACAAAATAAATAATATTAGGTTAGGTTAGGTTGAAGTGGCCGTAATATTAACTTGTAAGTCTATTTCATTATTATAACTTTGATTTACTGTTTCCAAGCTATTTATTCAGAAATTAATTAATGAGAAAATTTTGATATCACTTTGTATTTAATTTTAAAATATTAATACTATTTAAAATTGATGAATGTGATTTTGATAAAAAGTTTCTATGCTACCAGTATTAAATATAAAGAGACTTTGAAGCATTTTTGCAAATATAATTGGACTTAGAGAATTTTTCAATCATGGGTCAAGGGACTTTGAAGCATTTTTTACAAATATATATCGCACATAGAGAATTTTGTAAAAATAATTTTTTTATTTTATTTTTTTTCTCTAAATTAGTCATATTTTTAGAGATAATTTATGAATATCTGCCATAATTACAGTATTTACTTGCACAATTGACAAAAAAAATGATATATAATCTAATAAAAACAATTTAAATCAGAAAAACTTTAATGTTGATTTTCTCAAAACTCGATATTTGGTCTTTGACACACCATTGAATAACAGGGTTCATATATATGTTTTCTCCGAAACAATCAAAGACAGAAATAAAATAAAAATAAATGGGAATTTAAATAATAATTGATTTTTAATCTAATAAAAAGAAAAAGATTTAAATTCCGTTACCATGGCAACCATTTCTATCTTTCCTATGAAGAACAAGAGTAAAGTGGTCTTCAAACATTTTTGAGGGCCAAACGAGAATATACATTTGAAAGAGCATCTAAAAAATAATTGATTTTTGAATTTTAATCAAAATCGTTAGAGCGAATTTTGAGAAAATCGAAAAAAACTGAAAAAGTACATCAGTAAAGTACTAGTACTTTTTGGCCGATTTTGATTAAAAGCTTATTTTCTCGGTCCCGGGGGGTGTTTAACTTAAATATAAAATTTCAGCCTCATAGCTCAATTCCTTCATGCTTAAAATTGAACACACACACAGACAGACACACACACAGACAGACAGACCATGTCGCGAAAACCACTTTTTTGGATTCAGGGGACCTCAAAACGTGAAGATCCATCAAAATCTCGACATCGAATTTTTGACATGAAACCAATACTTTCTCTCTATATATATATTACATATATACATAGGTAAGAGAAAGTAAAAAAAGAAAGAATGACCTTTCCCAGGAAGATTGTCAGGACTTACCCAGTGCAGAGAGTAGAGTGGCCCTGAGATGTTGACAGGGGCGGCGCGTCCACTAGGCGAACTAGGCGGCCGCCTAGGGCGGCAATCTGAAGAGGGCGGTAAAATTGCAAAAAGAAAAAAAATTTTGGTTCCGCAAACGGCACCCGAAAAAATTAGGTTCCGCGGGCGGCAAAAATTTTGTGTCTCTAAAAAAAAAGGTAAAAAAATTTTTCGGACGGGAAAAAATTTTGGTTCCGCGCAAGGGAAAATGTTCCGCGGGCGGCAAAAATTTTGTGTCTCTAAAAAAAAAGGTAAAAGATTTTTTTTTTCGGGCGGGAAAAAATTTTGGTTTCACGCTAGAGAAAATGTTCCGCGGGCGGCAAAAATTTTGTGTCTCTAAAAAAAAGGTAAAAAAAATTTTTAAGGAGGGGGCGGCAAATTAAATTTTTAAAGTTTTTTTTGTGGGGGGGGGCGCAAAAAAATATCTTGCCTAGGGCGGCAGAATAGCTTGCGCCGGCCCTGGATGTTGATGCTCAAACGACAAGGAAGATGATGAAGTGAGAAGTCGACCTCTAGCAAACCTCTGTAAAAGAAAAAAATTATTATTACTTTTTTTCTTACTAAATATGATTCGTATGTTTGTATGTGTTAACAAGGCGAAAGAGAATTAATAAAAAAATATAAAAATAAAATGTTAACCCTTTATGAAAGTGAAATAAACAAATAATAAATACCTTTTAAGAGCGAGATGTGGTGTGTGGGACGAAACGACTCTTTTTTATTCCACTAATTTCATCGCAATAGTAGAGATGCAGACCATTTCAAATTAAAAAAAAAAAATTTGATTTTCTTTGATCATAAGGATGACTGACGGATTTTTTTCCTAAAAGTTCCTTCTTCTGAAACAAAATAAAAATATTTATTTATTAATATTATTTTTTATCTTCTTGTATTACCATATTTTACAATAAAGATTATTTTTTCAAATAAATGTTTTATTTATTCCTTAATCCTTTTTCTGAATATTCTTTTTAACTACAGTATATATGAATATTTTATTCAAACCCCCCTTAAAAAGGATTCCTTACTAATAAATTTCAAAGGAGGAGGCAATATTTGATTATCTGATATAGTTAAATTATAGTCCTGTCTTTATTTTACTCTTGCACCCCCATAACCAGGGCCGTCTTAAGAAATTCGGCGCCCGTGGGCTACTAGAAATAACGCGCCCCGCTTCCTAAGAAAATACACAGAATGGCAAATGGGAGCGGGGTGTCCGGAAAAGTTATACAAAAGTGTCAGAACTAGAAAAATCTATTTATTACTTTTATACTAAACAAAAATAAAATTTAATTAAATCAAAAAACATTTAAGAAGAAAAACATACCTTAATCTAAACAAATGTAACTTATATATTTATTTTCCGAGCTTTTTCTCTGGCAAACTGATCAATAATATCACTAGTATTTAAATTATCAAAGAAATCTCTCTCAATGGATAAAATACTTAAATCATTGAGTTTGCTCTATCCCAAAGAAGATCGTAAGTAATTTTTTATTCTTTTGATTATTATATAGAGAGATTGCTGAAAATGATCTTTCGCCACTGCAGTTTGTAGTGGCGATACTTCAAAATATGCGCAGTGCTGTGGTTACATTTGGAAATGTAGATTCAATTTTTAACTCGATTATTGTCTTTAAACTTAGTTCTGCGGTAGATATGTATTTTCGGTATTTTCCAAAAATGAATTTTTATAAAACTAATAAATAAATGACTAATAACTAAATAACTAATAAGAACAAAAAAATATAGATATTGACGCCCCCAAAAGGCTTGCGCCCTGGGGCTATAGCCCATTTAGCCCTGTGGTTAGGGCCCCCTTGCCTTTATACCTTTCTACCAAAAAAAAAGTTTATCCCTTTCACGTTTGTAAATTTTCAAGTTGTTGATCTATTGAGTAAAAGAAAGTAAAAAGATAAAATTTTAGAGAAAGATCGAATTCTGTAAATCGAATAGCACCCCTCAAAATGCTTTCTCCCAACCAGAGCAATTTCAATTTCAATTTTTTTCCCGTGCCCTTTAATCTCAAATCTTAAAATTATATGAACGATAAATGATAACGCTGGAAGTATTTTCTAATATGAACTGAAAACGTGGGCAAATTGTGAAATTTTACTCCTTGAAAATCGAGTAATTGAAATTTTCTTTTGATAACTCCGACACCCCTTTTATTTAGATAATTTTCGAGATCTATTTATTTAAATAAGATATTAATATTCAATACTTCAATTCAGATTTGACTAAACATACTCACACATAAAAAAACCAAAAAAAAAATATTTATGCTGAGGAACTTTGACAGATGATACAATTTAATCTATCTCTCTTTCGAAATAGAATTCAAGGCGCATGCCATTATTCTATCCTAATTAGCCCACGGGATATTATTTAAACCCCTAGCACAAGAGAGGGATACTCTACCACTGTGCTATGGCCCAAGAACGAGAATGAATTTAAACATAATTAAAATTGAGGAAGATAGCGTTATTAAAAATCTATCTTTTTTTATTAGTTCTTTAATTAATCATTAATTTAATTCATATTATTTATCCACCCCTATTGTCAATGAATAAAATATTTTTAGGGGTTATTTTTTGAATTTATTGTATAATAAAAATTATCGCGCACCTAAAATAAATTTTCAAGAGAAATACACGTTTTAAATTCTCTTCTATAAAGAGTAATAATCTCACATTGATTCAAATTATATATTTGTGTTCTTTACAAGTAATTCGGAAATTTTTGACTAAAAGAATTAATTTGAATTAAGAAAGAAATATTTATGTTCATAGAATCTTGACGAATTTTTATTTTTATAATAAAAAATGAAGAATTTTTTCTTTTCAGGAGATCAGAAATATTCCTTTCTTAAGTAATTTAAATTGTTTCCCTTATTTATTATTAAAAGTATTAATGTCAGAATGGAGAATTAAAAAAGTTAATTTCAAAATAAATAAAGGGTCTGACTAAGCCGAGCGCACAACTTTGCCCCCCCCCCCCATTATTCAAAGAAATCAACGCAACGCATTTGTTTATTTGTTTTGATTTTGCTCTGTTGCTATGCACAATTTTCGAATTTAAAATTTTTTTAACAAATTTATGGCAAATTAGGATACAAATATTATATATCATTTTACTCGGGAGAAAGTCTAGTTTCTGAATATATAAAAAAAAATCATAGGTTATGTAAGACAAAAATATTGCCCCACCCCCTCCGATGTTTTCAAAAAGCTTTTCAGTTCTTGGTCTTTACTTCTAGTTTATGTGTGCGAAATTTCAAAACAATTGGACGGATTGGAATAGTTTCTGAGTTTTCGTTGACGAAAAAAATTACCACAGACATACACACAGACACACAGAAACCAAAAACTACTTGAATGGATTCAGGGGACCTTAAAACGCATTTTGGCAGCTTAAGAAAAATTTCGATTTTTTTACGATTACATTAACTTTACCTGCCAAACCTATGGTTGGTGGGCAAAGTGGAAAAAAAGCAATTAAATGATGTCCAATCTATGGGATTTTGTAGGCTACTCTGAAATCAATTTATTAAAATTTCTAACATATTATTAATAAATTAATAGGATAGGTAAGGAAAGAGAGTATTTAATCAAATAAAAAAAAGCAAATAGTAGGATGCAATGGGCTTTGTGCTTTGAAATTAAAAAAGAATTATAAAATTCGAACAAACTCACCAGTTGGTTGACTTCAAGGCTCCACTGGAACGTCGCATATGCAATGGCTGGCAGGCAGAAATCGAGATGAATCCCTGAAAATATAAAAAAAATATTAATATTAAATTGATAATTAATATTGAAAATAATGTACCTAGCAGCTTATATTATGTTAAATAAAAAGGAGCTAGATTACACAAGGGAACAAAAAGACCTTTTTTTTGTTGCCGGGGTATTTGTATTTATCAGATTGCCACGAATAAGTGATTTTTGAAAAGATAAACAACAAGAGAATATCGTAAAAATATGTTTTTTTTTATTCAAGGATGGAAAAACTTGTTTTAGGGGTGTCTAAAGTTAAAAAAACTGAAAAAATTCAATTTCCCTAAACTTTTATTTATTATTTTATTTATTTTTCAACTAATAATTGAATAAACATTTACCCGAAAAGAAAATTCGTTAAAAGGTTTATTATTTTTTTAAATTAGAACATCTATTGACTAATTAAATGAGAAACTTTTGTCCTTTTAAAAAGAAATTGATTTTAGCCAAATTACAATTTCTAATTATAAAATTAGCTCGTGTTGTAATTTAATCATGAATTTTTTAAATAAAGTTGGACCAGCCAGCTTAAAATAATCCCAATTATAATTATAAATATATTTATTTAAAAGAGAAAGTAAAAAAAGAGTTAGAAAAAATATCGCAAAGATAAATATTTGTAAAAATGCATTGAAATAAAAAAGAAAGTGAAGGAATTTTTTTTTTAAGTTAACCAAATGGATTAGTAAAAAAGAAACCAAACAAATA
The DNA here is from genome assembly GCA_023213315.1 of Euborellia annulipes. NCBI lineage: Eukaryota > Metazoa > Arthropoda > Insecta > Dermaptera > Anisolabididae > Euborellia > Euborellia annulipes. The sequence continues at coordinate 16,721 of JAKCPI010017023.1, forward strand.
AGATGATTAATTGATTTGGAATATTTTTTATTAAATTAACTCCTTGGTCTTGGTCTGATAAGAAAAAAAAGTAAATTTTTGAGTAGGATGCATAGAAAAAATATTTTAATTTTAATATCACCCAAAAACAAATTTCCAGAAAGAGAAATTTTACACTTAATTATTCAAGAAAAATAGTAATAAGGTTTTAATTAGATGAGGAATATCCCTAACCACCCTCTGATTTCATGAATTAAAAAAAAAAGAATAAATTGCTAAGTAAAAAATATAAAAATAAAATTTTAACCCTTTTATGAATTTATGAAAATGAAATGTGGGGTGGGGGGGGGAAATTGGATTAAAGAGAAGTTATAGGAATTTTTAAATTTTATAGTTAAATTTTTTCATAATCCGGAAAAACAAAATATTCAAAAAAAAAAAAGGTAGGCCTACAGTCCCATTCAAAATAAACTTTTGGAAGCTGAGTCAAAAGAAGAGAGAGAGAGAGAGAGATTTTAAAAGAGAGAGACCTTTACAAGAAAATGTAATTAATTTGTATAAATTGAAAAAATTTGATTGTCACGACTTACCAAGTACAGAGACTCGAAGTGCGCTGAGTTGGGGTGCCCAAACGACAAGGTCGGTGATGAAGGGAGAAGTCGACTTCTAGCGATTCTCACCCCTGTAAAAAATAAAAATTATTATTATGTGTTTGGGTGTAGACAGAGAGAGTTTACAAAAAAAATAAAAATAAAAAATAATATTGATAAACGATTTTTTTACCCTTATTTTTAAGGGAAAAATATTAATGATATTAAAGATGTACACCCTATTCACCCTCTGGTTTCAAGTTTTAAGACAAAGGATAATTTTATAAATATGTTTTAAGAAAGAAAATATAAAAATAAAATGTTAACCCTTTCTTCAAGTGAAATATGCAAATTATAAATACCTTTTAATTGTGGTAGAGAGAGTGTGTGTGTGACGTTTTATTCTCACAAACAGAATCGCACTGGAGAAGAGGCACTTTGCAGAGAGATGAGTTCAATCGACTGGCCTCTTGACCCCCTTGACGCAGATGGATTTGCTTTTCCTAAGATATCTCTCTGAAACAAAGAAATAATTTTTTTTTTTAATCCTCTTCTATCATCATATTTTAAATATTCAATAAAGATTATTTTATTAAATAATTGTTTTATTTTCCCTTAATCCTTTCCTTTCTCATCTTTAAATATTCATTATAAAAGTATATTAGTATGTTTATCGAATATTTAGATTAGCTTCAAATGGGTAATTAATATAATTTTAATTAGAATTTTTAATTCAATTCATTCAGATAATGGATAATTTAAAAAATAATATTTTTTTTTAATTAAGTACTTGATTTTTTTTCTAATTTGAAAGGTATAATTCTTTTTTGTCCAATTTTCTTAAGGGTTTGTTTCGTTTTTATATTTTTTTTTTTATTTTAACAAATCTTGCCTTTTAAAAAGAAAATTTTGTGATTTTTATGGAAAATTTTAATAGAAAAAAAAAAAAAAAAGATGAGTATATAATCTATATAATCATCCCTCTCGTCATTTTTAATTATTACTTGATAAGGGATGAAGAAAGGGAAAAAAAATTTCCATATACGCCCACTGGTAAAATTATTAACTGACAGAGGCCCAAGATTTCGAATGCCTAAGGGCCCCCATGATACTTAATCCGGCACTGCCTCCATCCCTCTCGACATATTTAATTATTAAATAAAAAGGGATAAAGAATTGAATAATGTTTATTTACCTGGTAAGAGAGAGGCTGAGATATTGCTGTTGAACCGAGGTCCAAGCCTCACTGATAGCGAGCGCCTCTGGATGGAGTGCAGGGGAGCGGAGTCACGTGGGAACGAAAATCTATAACAACAAGAGATAATAATAAGAAATTAATTAATATTCCAGGACATTTATTTAAATTATGAACTAAGGAACTATGCAAATTTATATCAATTAGAATTTTGTATTTTGAAATGTACAGTGATCATCATAATCGGGCACATTTCATAAAATCTATAGAGCTTTCAACAAACAAATTCTCAAACATTTATAAAACTAATTTGAATATAAAAATGTTAATTTTTCTCCCTCCCTCTACATAGAAAGAATTAATATTTTTTTTTTAATATTTTAATTAAAAGGGGAGAAATTCTCTCATTAATACCTTCCTGGTTGCATGACTTCATTAGAAAGTTGCATTTAAGCCCAATTAAGATGCGCCTTTGTTCAGGGCATTGACGGGGAATCGTTTACAAATAGAATTTATTTTGCTTTTTAAATTGCCATTAAAACATACGTGATTTTCACATTAATGCAATCCTCGTTTTAGCTTGTTGAAAAATTTTGATTTTGATGTTCTAGGGGCAAAGACCACCCTAGTCGGGTAACGAATAAAATTTTGAAACAACTTCAAATTGTTTGATTAAAATAATAATTAAATCAACTTGTAGATGTTGATTTAATATTATTTTAATCTAATGGACGCGATTCTCGAAAGTGCGATGCCCGACTCCGAAGGCTTGTACAATTCTTGAGGCCTTGAAGTTGTTTTAAAATTATAAACGCTCTATGTGCAAATAATAATCACATTTCCTAAATTCACTATAAGAATTCAAAATATTTATAAGAAATAATTAATGTTCGAAAATAAGTTAAAACAAACTGTTAAAAATTCATATATGTATTAATGACAATATGTTTAAATATAAATTCTCTTAAAGAAACTGGCAAGGGCAAAAATATAAATAAATACCATACCAGGGTAGCATTATAAAATCAAATATGCAAATAATAAATACCTTTCACTAGGAGGGAGGTGTGTCTTATTCTCGCTAATATCAACGCAAAGGAAGAGAAGCACTTTTCAGAGAGAGGCGAGCTCAGCTGACTTGCTCCTGGCGCAACGTGAATGCAACTAAAGGGCTTTCTTTGCTTTGCTTTCTTCTATCAGCTCACAATTATAAAAAAAAAAAATTCATTTGCGTATGAGTTGATTCTTTTATATCGATCATGACGCACTTGTATGATTTTTTCCAAAGATCTCTCTTCTGAAACAAAGAAACATTTAATTATTATTTCCTATTTTATTGTAATATGTTAAGATTAATTTTAAATATTAGGAAAAAAAATTTTATTTAATCCGTAATCCGTTTACAAATATCCATTTTAAATAAATTTATATTATATTCTTTGGACCCTGTTACGCATTAGTGTGTCAAGCGCCAGGTACCGAGATTTGAGAAAATTAACATTAAAGTTTTTCTGAACTACATTGTTTTGATTAGATTATATATCAATTTTTTTTTTTTGTCAATTGTACAAGTAACATTAAATATAAATATTTTTAGGACATATTTCATAAAAATACTATTAATTATAGCATTTGAAACAATATTCCGTGCTTAACTCAATTTTTAATTTTTTGGCGCCTGACACACTAATGTGTAACAAGGTCCATTTATAATAGAATATAATTGACTTATCTTAAGAAAGTATTATTATATAGAGATTATTTGGGTGAGTGATATTATAAGTCAAATAAAAAAAATTCAAATTGTACGTTTTTTAAGAATTAAATATAAATTTAATTTCCCCCCCCCCAGGACTGAAGATTAAAAAAAAAAAAGGCCCCCCCCCTCCTCTCTATTATAAATAAAAAAAAAAAAAAAAATTTTAAACGAGATAAAAAAATGAAGTGGGCCATATTCAACGTGTCTGTTTCTCCAATCTAAAATAATTAAAATTTAGAAAATTTGTTCCCTCCATCCCTCTTAAAAACAAGAGAATAAATCTGATATTTAAAATATTTTTAAAATACTTATTTTATTCACCCCTATTAAAATATTTTTTTTTTAATTTTCTAATATATTATAGTTAAATCTATACTTTCCTTATAGTTCCTATATATTAAATGAGAAATGATATTAACTGACAAGTTGTTTTTTACTTTTTTTTTTAATTAGATAAGAAATTAAAAACAAATCCAGTGATTTTTATGGAAAATTCTATGGAAATAAATTAATTGAAAGTTATTTGCCCCCATCCCTCTCCGGCATATTTAATTATTAATTGACAAGGGATGAAGAAATGAATGATGTTTAATTACCTGGTAGGAAGATTGAGATGTTGCTATTGAAGCCACTTGCGAGATCTAAAGTCTGATCGCTCTGGATGGAGTTGAGTCAATTTCAAGAGGCCGGGAGCGAAAATCTATAACGCAGATAATAATACAAAATTATTTATAATTTTACATGTATTTTAATTAAGACTATATAAAAGATTTAAAAACATCTATACTATTTAAATTTGAATCAAGTGGGAGTTTCAATACAAAATATTTCATATTTATTTTCTTTTATCAATAAAATTCGATTAAAATGAAAAATGTCATTAATTTTTTTATAAATAATAAGAAAAAAGGGAATGTGGGTGGTTTTTTTTTTTTTTTTGGGGGGGCAAGTTTTTACCCTAAAGATCAGGTCCAGGTTTGGAGCCGCTGGGGACGGGAACCTGCATCAAAAACCCTGAAACACCAATACATGAAGAAAATTGTGCAAAAAGGAATTATTATCTAGAAACAAGTAGGTAGTAAAAAAAAATTTTTGTAATTCAATATCTGAATGAATAAAATTCACAATTCTAATTGTAATTATATGATTTCTCCCAAATAAAGCAAAGCAAAGTACACTCCCTCTACACCTACACCACGGTATACAAATAATCACAAAAAAATAGAAAAAATTAAATATCATAGTAGAGAAAATTGATTGAAGCAAATCCTATTCATCAAGATCGATCAAAATTAAATTTATTTATTACTCCAAGCCCCCTAAGAGGAATATGATAATCATGGACCAACAGCAAAAATTAGGATTCCTTTTTGTCATCGGGATCCATTACATAATAAAGAAAATTGATTTAGACAATAAACTTTGTCAAAAAATATTTAAAAAACTACAATTCACTTTAAAAAAGGAATCCGTTGGTAGCCTAATCAAAAGACAGAGAGACAGAATTCTATAGTTTTTGTTTAATTTTCGTAAAATGAAAGGGAGGGGGAGAATTAATATAATAAATTGAAAGGAAAAAATTAATTGTCAGGGTCTACCTGGTGCAGATAGGGGGAGAGAGAGAGAGAGAGGCAGCCCCTATGTGTGTTGAGATGCTGATACTCAGGCGATTAGGTCGATGATGAAGGGAGAAGGCGACCTCTAGCAAAGCCACCCCCTGGAAGAAATAAAAATGATACAAATTATTATTTTTTCTTACTAAATAAGATTCGTGTGTGTGTGTGTGTGTGTGTGTTAACTAGAAGATAGAGAGAATTTGCCAGAAAGGAGAAATTTTACAAAAAAAAAAAAAATAATAATAATAATATTGATTAACTATTTTTTAGTAATATTATTTTAATTAGAACGGGAGATGTAAACCCCGTATCACAATTTTATTTCATCATTAAAAAAAAATATATAACTACTGTATGTTTTGAGTGGAGAAAATAAATTAAAATGAAATATGCAAATAATAAATACCTTTCAACAACGCAAAGTAAGAGACTGTTCTCAGTCGACTTGCTCCTGGCTCGGGCTGAATGCAACTAAAACACTTCGTTTGCTTTTTCTATCAACTCACAATTATAAAAAAAAATAATAATAATTTGCGTATGAGTTGATTATTTGCTAATGAAGATGACGCACTTGGATGTTTTTTTTCTCTTCTGAAACAAAGAAATATTTAATTATTATTTCCTATGTTATAGTATTATCTTAAGATAAGTTTTAATTATTCAATAAAGATTATTTTTTTTTATAAAATTTTTTTTAATTAACCCATAATCCCTTCACAATATCCGTTTTAAATTAGCTAATGAAACATTAAATAAAAAAAAGATGAAAAATTCAATTTTCATAATAGAAATCATATGATCTTCAAGAATTTTTTTAATTTTTTTTAATTTTTAAGATGTGAACCCGATTACACCCTATATAAACACAATATAAGAGAAGCTAAACACTTTTCAGGGAATCTTTCAAACGAACTGACTCCAGGATCAACAAGAAAGCAACTGACTGACGACTCGTGATAGCAATTTGAGCTCAGAGTTTCCAAAAATAAATAAATATTAAAGCAATTCTTTTTTTTTTTTCTATTATTTTTTTTAGCACATTTCATTATTAAAGATAAGATAGACAAGTTTTATTTTATTCACATTAAAAAATAAACCACCCCTAACATAAAATCATCCTTATAAGTTGCTGAATTTTTGATACTGATGATTTTTTAATTATTTATTTTTTTACTAAATATCTATCTTAGGATAATTAGAATCTTATTAATAAAGTGGGGGAAAAAGAGTATAATAGATTTTAAGAATGAAAGCGAGGACAAGGTGGAGAGAAGTGGAAAATTTTAAATTTTTTAAGAAAGCAAAGTATAGTATAGCTTTAAATGAAAAATATTAGAAAATGAGGGGTTTTTTATACCCGAGATTTGAAAAGAGAGAGAACCTTTCCCAAGAAAAAAAAAGATGTACACCCTATTACACCCTCTGGTTTCTAGTTTTTAGACAAAGGATAATTTTATAAATATGTTTTAAGAAAGAAAATATAAAAAGTAAAAATAAAATGTTAACCCTTTCTTCAAGAGAAATATTCAAATTATAAGTACCTTTTAATTGTGGAGAGGGGGTGCGTGTGACGTTTTATTCTCACAAACAGAATCGCACTGGAGAAGAGGCACGTTGCAGAGAGATGAGTTCAATCGACTGGCCCCTTGGCCCCTTTGACGCAGATGCATTTGCTCTCTTCTGAAACAAAGAAATATTTATTTTCAATAAAGATTATTTGATTAAATAATTGTTTTATTTTCCCATAATCCTTTCCTTTCCCATGTTTAAATATAAAAATATATTAGTATGTTTATCGGATATTTAGCTTTGCTTTAAATGGGGAATTAATAAAAATTAAAATAAAATTTTTTCTTTCATTTCTTTAGATAGGGGATTAATAAAAAATAATTTTTTATTTTTTAAATAAGTAGCCTACGTACTTGATTTGTTTCTAATTTGAAAGGTATAATTCGTTTTTGTCCAATTTTCTTAAGGGTTTGTTTCTTTTTGATAAATTTTTTTATTATTTTAACAAATCTTTCTATTTAAAAAAAAAAAAAATTGAGTGAATTTTATGGAAAATTTTATAGAATAGAATAGATGAGTATACTGTATATTCAAGTAATTTGCCCCCTCTATCCCTCTTGACATATTTAATTATTAATTGATAAAGGGATGAACAATTGAGAAGTTTATTAGAAAAATTAAGATATTTTGAAATTGTCTGTTCTTTTAATTAAATGATAAAGAATTTTATATAATAAAATTTGATTCAGTGGCATTTGAGGCCACCACCTCCAAAAAAAAAACCACCCTTATTACTACACTACATCCAGACAGTGAAAAAAAAATTCCACCATCTCACTTATTACTATACGATTGACGAGAAATAAAAGTTTAAGAATTTCTATTTTCATTTATTTAATAATAATTTCTTATTAAATATTATAGGAGAACTAAATTCTCAGTTAGAAGGGTGGAGGGTGGGTGACAAGGGATAGAAAGTAATACATTTGCTTAAAAGTAAAAAATAAAAAAAAATAAAAATAATTTTCTTTTAAAATTTAGTTTTTGAAGAAAAATACTGTTTTGTTTATTAGAAGGGGTGATTTACACCATTTCTCACCCACCACCCTGGAATACACGACTTCATCATAGCGTTGTATTTAAAAATTGGATAATTTTATAAGTATATTTTAAGAGAGAAAAAAAAAAATTGAAAACAGAAATTTAATTCATTATGCAAATGAGATATGAAAAGAATCATTACCGTAATAATATGGTGACCAGACGGGGAGTAAATGAGGTTGGGGGATGAACCTCTTATTTGCACAAATAACACAATAAAAAAAAAAAACTAAACACACGAGAGAGAGATTGAGAAAGAAGTCCAAACGACTGACTCATGTCTCGACTCAAATAACAAACCGCCTGACATGCAGGCAGCCAGCAAGCAAGCAGGCATCGATCGATAGAGAAATAGCATTGCTCTCTGAACGCCCAAGGATCAAATAAATTCTCTATTTATAAAAATTCCATTCACTTGCAAACTAACGGGGTTTTATCAGTTGGGAATTAATTCGAAATTAAATAACTATATGAAAAGACTCCCTTTATTTACCCACCCTCAAAACTCACCCCCGAATAGAAAGAATTTACTCATTGCCCTCCCAATCATTTCTATAGACCTAATATAGAAAGGAGATAATTTTTTAATTATTATTCTAATTTAGAAGAAAAAAGAAATAAAAAGGGGGGGAAGGGGGGGAGACTTCTATAGAAATCATAATCAAGTATCTTAAAATGAGGGAGGATTTCTTTTGGCCTATAAGAGATTTTAAAAGAGAGAGAATGAATGACCTTTCCCAAGAAATGATGAGATAAATTGAAAAAAATTTGATTGTCAAGACTTACCCTTAGCTAGTGCAGAGAGAGAAAGAGAGACCCTCGGGGTGCGCTTAGAGGGGGATGCTCGGGCGACAAGGTCGATGCTTATATGACAAAGATACGTGTTGAGATTTCGCTTCTTTTTGATGCTCCCTCATTTGCATGTTGATTTGTTTTAGCTGACTTTGACTCGTAGCCAAGTAACACATCAAGAGATACTGAAACAAAAGAAAATATAATTAATTATTATTAAATATCTATTTTTTTAAATATCTTATTCAACGTTAATATTTTAACAACTAGATATGACAATTTAAATTGATATTGAATAAAGTTTTTTATTATTGTTTTAATAAACCAAATTTCCTTTCCTATTGAAGAAATATCTATTACTCAAATATATTTTCTAGTCAATCGTAAACAGCAAAGCACAATTATTAATAAAATTTTTGCTTTTATTAATTAATAAATATTATTTTAATCACTTGAAAATCAGGACAATTTTTTACTTTCTCTTACCTCTATATATGTTAATATATAGAGAAAGTATTGGATTCATGTCAAAAATTCGATGTCGAGATTTTGATGGGAAAATTAAACCAGAAGGTAAGGCAGGTCATTAAAATAAAAATAATTTTTAGAGAATATATATTAATATTTATTCATTTTGGGGGAGGGGAGATTACTAAAAAATACTTCCTCTCTATTTTGCATATAGTAGTAAGAGAAATTAATATTTGGTTTGATATTAGAAAGATTCGGATTTTATTAAAAAAAAAAAAAACGATTTTTTTCAATAAAATAAAAGTATTAATTAGGTCTACCTTTAATAAGACGGTCAGAGGGGGTGAGTTGAATTTTGACGATGTGGGGTGGGTGAGTTATATAAATATTCACTTTAATATAAATTCCGCACAGAAAAAGCCTAATCAACGCAACCAACCCTCATCGAGAAAAAGAATAATCCAATTTCAATTTAATTTTTTAGCTAATGGAAAAATTTTGATAATAGATTTGATTAAAAAACTCGAAATAGAAATGTATGATTTAAAATTTTATTTTAATAAAGAGTATTGATTGAAAATGCAATCCAAATAGGCCAGTGGCGCAACCAGGATTTGCTCCTGGGGGGAGGGGTTTCCGGGGGGGGGAGCTGATCTCAAAAATTTTTCTGTGAGATTTTTTTTTTTTGCGGAACCAAAGTTTTTTGCCTAGCGGAAAATTTAGATTTCGCGGAACCATATTTTTCAGCCCTGCGAGGAAATTCAGTCCGTTCTGTAAAATATTTTTTACCTTTTTTTTTTAGAGACGCTAAAATTTTTGCCGCCCGCGGAACCGAAATGATTATATTTTTTCTTTCTATTTGTAATATATATGGGGCATTTCACGCCAACTCGACCACTTTTGAACCCGACTATTTTTGATTTGGCTGAAACTTTGCCATCTTTTTATACTCTATTGAAAACGTGTCTGAGAATTTTTTCAAATTTTTTCGACCCAGGAAAAAAAAAAGTTATAGCATTTTCAAAAAACATCGACTTTTTTTATTTAAATAACCGTAAAATTGACAAAAATTAACTTATCGGGACGTTTTTTTTTTTTTTTATTTTTGTCTTTAAATGTACTTTTCAGAAAGAAATATGACAAAATTTCACAGAATCATCTTGAACGTTTTTTTTTTGACATTTTCGGAAAAAAACAAAAATTTCGGGATGAATGACACTTTTTTTTAAATTTTTTTTATAAAAAACTTTGATTTTTTCTACAAATGCTCTGAAAATTTCAGACTGAAATTATTTCGCATTCTATTTTTTTTTTTTTTGCTCTTGGGGGGGGGGGTTCCGGGGGGAGCTGATCTCAAAAATAAGATATTAATATTCAATACCTCAATTCGGATTTGACTAAACAAACTGACACATTTGTTAAATATAATTTTATATAATCGATGATGACAAATAATAGTGAAATTAAAAATATGAACAGATTTATGCTGAGGAACTTTGACAGATGATACAATTTAATCTATCTCTCTTTCGAATTAGAATTCAAGGCGCATGTCATTATTCTATCCTAATTAGCCCACGGAATATTATTTAAACCCCTAGCACAAGAGGGGGATACTCTTCCACTGTGCTATGGCCCAAGAACGAGAATGAATTTAAACATCCAGATGCTTTAAACATAATTAAAATTGAGGAAGATAGGGTTATTAAAAATATCTTTTTTGATTAGTTCATTAATGAAATTTTTAAGATAATTTTTATCAACTAAATAATAAATTTTTAGTTTAATTGAAATGTAAAATTAATTTAGACCCTTGTGGAGGAAATCAAAGGGAATGTTTAGTTCTAAGAAAATTTTGAAAATTCTCAAACTTCAAAGGCGATGGCTTGTTGTGCAAATGAGAACAAATTTTGCAGAGATTATTTTTTAATGCAATGGAAAAGATCTCCCTTTATAATTTATATTATAAATGTCTTTTCATTCTTGATCTTGGTTTAAGATAGTGTTGTATGTTGCTTTGGACCAGTGTTGGGTGTTGCCTTCTCAAGGGGATTTTTGTTGGATTTTTTTCAATAAATGTCTCCGTTTTTAAATTTATGTTTATTATGACTGATTAATATACAAGGTCTGGTACTTCAGAGGTTGAGAGAGAGAATGATCTCGCCCGGGAGTGGGGGTGGCCTTTTATGCCTTTTTTCAGACAGTAATGCCCCATTCCCAGGGGATCAGACACACGTGTAACGATTCCAATTGCAGAATTTGCGCTTTTCGGTGGGAATCTTTACATGTGTGTCTTGTTCTAGAAATATATCAAATTTTGCCATCGAATGAGTTTAAAAATAGAGCTTTAGATTCCAAATATCAAATTTTGTATCTCTCTCTCTCTCTCTCTTTCTCTGTTCTTTTAGCTTCACAACAATAGCATCTACTTATTATTATCCAGATATTTTAAAAATTTATTTTTTTTGGGTGATTTAAATTTTTTATTCTCTTATAGGCCTATATTTTTTACTTTCCCACACTATATATGAAATATTGTTTCAAAACCTTCCGCAAAAAATTTACAAGTGAACAAAAGGCACGGGCTGAAATTTTGGCATGCCCGCCTCGGGTCATGTACATCTTTTTGCAACTGCAACTGCTTTTAAATGAAATCGCTCTAAGTGCAATACTTAAGATAATAATTAACTTGGAAAAATATGAAAAATAATAAAGAAAATATTCGAAAATGAACTAAAAGATTTCAAAACAATTATAAGAAATAATTATATTAAAAAAAAGCGAGCGCGGTGTATTAATTAATTAATTAATTTTCAAACAATAAGATGAAATACAAAATCTCTTATAGTCCGTGGCTAAGGCATAGATAAAAATAAACCCCACCCCGCCCCAGGGTCCTTCTTAAATTACATCCAAAGCGTTGAATTCCCTATCCCAAGAGATAAAAAATATAAATAAATACCATACTAGGGGGTAGCATTATAAAATGAAATATGCAAATAATAGATACCTTTCAATTGGAGAGAGATGTGTTTTGTTCTCGTTAATATCAGCGCAAAGGAAGAGAGAGGCGAGCTCAGCTGACTTGCTCCTGGCTCGGACTGAATGAAACTAAAGCTTTGCTTTCTTCTATCAACTCACAATTATAAAAAAAAAAAATTAATTTGCGTATGAGGTGATTATTTACTAATGAAGATGACGCACTTGGATGCTTTTTTTCTCTTCTGAAACAAAGAAATATTTAATTATTAATTTCTATGTTATTGTATTATCTTAAAATAAGTTTTAAATACTCAATAAAGATTATTTTTATTTTATAAAATTTTTTTAATTAACCCATAATCCTTTCCCAATATCCGTTTTAAATACAGTATCTTAGCTAATGAAATATTAAATAAAAAAATGAAAAATTCAATTTTCATAATAGAAATCATATGATAAATCTTTAAGAATTTTTTTTTCAGAATTAAATACAAGATAAAAAAAACTTTTTTTTCTTTTAGACGAGATAAAAAATGAATATTTAACGTTAAAAAAAATTGTAATTGTAAGAAGAAATTTTTGAATCTTATATTTTTTCATATCAAGAAAGTTGATTTTTTATTAAAATAATTTGGTAAAAATAATGAAAAAAATTCGAATTTCTCTCAAAAAGGATTCTGTTGGTATAAAATTTTAATTAGAATGGAAAATATACACCTGTTACCACCCTCTGTTTTCATTATTAAAAAATTTTATAACAAAATGTTCAGAAAGAATATATAAAAATAAAATATGTTTATTAAAGCTTACGTGGTTTGAATTATTATTATTAGAGGAATTTTTAATAATAGACCACATTTTTATATTAATTATTTATTAAAAACTTGAGTTAGATCATGTGCACAGTAGGGTGGTTGCAAGGTATAAGGGGAGAAAATTTTTTTGGCTGTATTTTCGGCGGGAACCTCTTAAAAGTTGACAATTGGTGTAAAAAGTAGATTGAGAAAGTTTGAGCTCGATCGGATAACGATAAGACCTGCCTCATCGGCCCTAAAGTTCATCAATTCCCCTGAATTTGACTATTAACATCTGTAACTCCTAGAACGTTAGTCCAACAAAAAAAGTTCATCAGTAATTTTTTGAAGAGCATTAAATTTACTAAAAAAAAGTCCTTTAACATTTTTTAGTAAAACCAACGGTTTTCATGGTATGGGCAAAAAATCGAATATGGTTAAGAGGCACATCACATTGATTTTCAAATAACACTAATAGGGGTAATGAAATTTTTTTTCGAGTTCCGAAATAATTTCATCAGATTCTTAAGTAAAATGACCTCCTGAATCCAAATGTGACGTCCGTTTTCCCCCACTACGTACCGTTTTTGGGGGGGAGCCCCCTACTTATGTTATTTCCACCTCTTTTCGTTAATCGAAGGGCCATGAATTAAATATGGAGGGATTAAAAGGAATTATTTTAGCCTTAATATTTCTTCTGAACGTCAAGAAAAGTGAAAAGTTTAAAAACATTCACGATCGCTAACTTTTTTCCCGCCTCTTTATTATTATTTTTTTTTTTTGTTCATCTAAATATCTCGCGGCACCCCTTAGCCATTCTCGCGGGACCCTTGGGTGCCGGGACACACCGGTTGGGAACCACTGATCTAAAGTATTATCAAAAAAAGCAAAAGCAACCTGCTCTTGGTTTAAATACCACAAATGATTTAGAAGTTTAGACAATGCTACCCTTGATATGTCTCCATCAAGTTTTACTAAACTTCAGGACCGTTGAGGCAGGTCTTAGGGTTATTCGATCACGCTCATCCTTTCCCTATCTCACTTTTACATAATTTGGCAACTTTCTAGAGGTTCCCGCCAAAGATATTCGGACATCAATTTCTTGCGACCACCCTAGTGCACAGTACTTGAGAACGGCTGCATAATAAGCAGTCGAAACGTTGTACAGTATTTATATTTTTAATAAATAATTAATAATAAAAATGTGGTCTAAATTAAAAATTCTCCTAATAATATTGTAATAAAAATAAAATGTTAACCCTTTATGAAAGTGAAATATGCAAATAATAAATACCTTTTAAGAGCGAGATGTGGAGTGTGTGACATTTTATTCTCACTAATATCATCGCAATAGTAGGGAAGCAGATCGTTCACAATTTAAAAAAAAATTGAGTGTGTGCTGTTTCTGTGATCATAAGGATGACTCACATGGATTTTTTTTCCTAAAAGCTCCTTCTTCTGAAACAAAATAAAAATATTTATTTATTAATATTAATTTTTATTTTCTTGTACGCTTATTACCATATTTTACTATAAAGAATATTTTATCAAATAATTGTTTTATTTATCCCTTAATCCTTTTTCCAAATATTATTTTTAACTACAGTATATAGGAATATTTTATTCAAACCCCCTTAAAAAGGATTCCTTATTTATAAATTTCAAATGAGAAGGCAAAATTTGTTTGATTACCTGGTATAGTTAAATTATAGTCCTATCTTTACTCTTGCACCCCCTATAACCTTTCTACCAAAAAAAAAGTTTATCCTTTTCACGTTTGTAAATTTTCAAGTTGTTGATATATAGTAAAAAGATAAAATTTTAGAGAAGGAATTCGATAAATAGACTAGTACCCCTCAAAATGCCTTCTCACAACCCTAGAAGTGCAGCCACCAAAAATATTATTTATTTGTTTATAAAAAAAAAAAAAATAATAATAATAATAATAAGCTACTTGTTCAAGTAAAATACGAATAGATTAGGCCTACACTAGTTGGCAAGAAAAAAAGCTCCGACATAATTCCTAAAATGACCTCCTGAAACTAAATATGATCGATGATGATAGCCCCCTACTTATTTCCACCCATTTTGGTTAATTTTAGGGCGATGAAAAGTAATATTTTAACCTTGATATTTCTTCTGAAGGTCTAGACCGGTGAAAAGTTCAAAAACATGAACATTTGGATCCAAGGAGAGGATATGGGGGAGGATTTTGTCCCTAAAATCGAGGAAAATATGAAGAAAAAAATAAAAGCTTTTTTTAATCAAAAAAAAAAAGAAAATAATAATATTGATGAAAGAATTTTTTAGTAATATAATTTTTATTAGAACGGGAGATGTAAACCCCTTATCAAAATTTGAATTGATAGAAATGGAAAAATTTGTAAGTATATTTTAAGTAAAAAAATATAAATTAAAATGTGCAAATAATAAATACCTTTGAAAAACGCAAAGGAGGGGAAGCATTTCATGGAGAGGCGAGCTCAGTCGACTGCCTCCTGGGTCGGGCTGATTGCAACTAAAACACTTTTCTTGCTTTCTTCTTATAAAAAAAAAATTAATTTGCGTATGAGTTGATTATTTGCTAATGAAGATGACGCACTTGGATGCTTTTTTCTCTTCTGAAACAAAGAAATATTAATTTATTATTTCCTATGTTATTGTATTATCTTAAAATAATTTTAAATACTCAATAAAGATTATTTTTTTTTTTTTAATTTCTTTTAATTAACCCATAATAAATAAAGTGACATAAGGGTGTATCCGCGGAACGGTGAAACAAGTTTCAATTAAACCAGGGGCGTATATAGAAATTTTTTTCGGGGGGGGGGGGAGGGCCCGAACTCAAAAATTTTTCTGTGGAAAATTTTTTTTTAAGAAACTATACTTTTTTTCACACGAAATTTTTTGCGGAACAGTTTTTTTATATTGCGGAACTAAAGTTGTCCATCCTGCGGAAAAATTTGTTGCGCTGATATCTGTATATCCCTATATATGTATATGTGTTTGGAAAATTTCGGGGGGGGGGGGGGCCCGGGCCACCTCGCCCCCCCCCTTATATACGCCCCTGAATTAAACACTTACAAAGTCGAACGTTTGAGAAGTTTATTAGAAAAATTAAGATTTTTTGAAATTGTCTATTCTTTTAATTAAATGATAAAGAATTTTATATAATAATATTTGAATCAGTGGCTATTTTAATCCACCACCTCCAAAAAATTTGGATAATTTTATATACCCTAAGTATAAGAAAGAAAAAAAAAGAAAATAGAAATTTAATTACTTATCAATATGAGATATGCAAATATTCATTACCTTAATAAAAAGATAACCTGACGGGAGTAATGAGTTTAAGGGATGAACGTCTTATTTGATTGGAACAGGATTAGGGGTTGGGAGCAGCAAATTTTAAACTTTCAGAAAACCACACCTATAGCTAAGATCAAACCTTATGTACACCCCTTATCAACCTCTGGTTTCAACATTAAAAAAAAGATAATTTTATAAATATATGTTAAGAAAGAAAATACAAAAATTAAATGTTGGCCCTTTATGAAAATGAAATATGCAAATAATAAATACCTTTTAATTGGAGTGAGATGAGGGGTGTGCGCCCTTTTATTCTCACTAATAGAATCGGACAGAGATGGCTCCTTCCTCGAGATGAATTCAACTAATAGAGTTGCTTTCTTGTTTGTAGGTTTATTTTTTTAAAAATAATTTGCAATTGCGTATGTTCTGTTTATTTTATAATAATGATGACGAACATGGATGTTTTTTCTCAGGTCTCTCTTCTGAAACAAAGAAATATTTTGCTCTTATTTGTTAGCCTATTCAATCATTAAATATTCAATAAAGATTATTTTATTAAATCATTGTTTTATTTATCGCTTAATCCTTTCACAAATATTCTTTTTAATACTAAACCTAATATTGGAATATTTATATTTGCAGAATAATTATTTGACTCATCTTATGAAATTGTTATTTGGGCTAAATTTAAAAAAATTAAAAATCAAAAATTCAATAGAAATCATATAATTAAATTTTAATAAGAAATAAAAATTTGGTGTGTCTGGTCGCACAGTACACAACTTTATCTTACCCTTGGTAAGTAAAAGTTGTTAACTGTGCCTGCTACATCAGATTTTTCGTGTATATCCATCAAAATCTCGACATCGATTTTTGACATGAAACTAATACTTCGGCTTCATCTATATATATTAACATATATAGAAAAGAGAAAGTAAAAAATTGACGTTTTTTTTAATGAAATTTATTGAAAAAAATCAAGTGATTTTTATGGAAAATTTTATAGAAAACTATAGATGAGTATATATTCAAGTAATTTGCCCCCTCCATCCCTCGCCCCATATTATATTAGTAATTGACAAGGGATGAAGAATTGAGAAGTTTATTAGATTCATTAAGATTTTTTTTTAATTCTCCGCTTTATCATACAATGGAATTCTCCAAATTAAATGATAAAAAATTTTATATAATTTATTTGATTAAATGGCTAATTTTAAAACGCAACCCCGCAGCAAAAACTACCCTTATTACCTCTTTACATACGGTAACCGAACAGAGGTACTTTTTTTTATGATTAGAGAAAAAGTAATTATTTTATATTTAAAAAAAAAATTAATCGAGGTAAAAATTATAATTTAAATTATGTTAAATTCTCATGTGAAGCAAAGGAAAATTCCCGATAAACCCACACCACAAAAAATGAATAAAAAGAAAAAGTTATAACAGGAACATATCCTATTCATTTCGATCAATCAAAATTAAATTAAAAAAAAAAAAAAAATTCAATTTTTTTCCCTCAATCAAACATTATATAAAGTACAAGTGGAAAAATCCGTCCAAGGCACGCCCCCCACCCCCCTGGACCCCTTTGCAAGACTTCGGCGAAAATTTTAAAGTTTTAAATTTCTCACTTTGACTCAACTTCCTTTTATTATGGCCAATTAGCACCCTTATAAACACCCTAATAAACACAAAGATTTAAATAAATTTAAAAAAATTGCATTTATTACTATACGCCTGACGAGAGATAAAAGTTTAAGCAAGCAACCCTCCTATTCATTTCTATAGGCCTTATATAGAAAGCAGATAATGTTTTTAAAGTTCTATGTTAGAATGTTCCCAGAGAATTTATAAGAACTGTTGGGAGCCGAATCAAAAATGAGAGAGGGGGAGATTTTTATAAATTTAAATGATATTCAAATATTATAAAATGAGGGGGTTGTTATACTCGAGATATTAAAATAGAGAGGATCACAGGAAAATGAAATTATTATTTGTGATTTGAAATTATAAGATGAAAAAATTTGATGTCAGAACTCACATGTTGCAGAGAGAAGTGCGCTGAGATTTGAGCGAGACTTGCGCGAGAAGGACGATGGTGAAGGGAGAAGTCGACCTCTAGCAATAGACACCCCTGTAAAAAATAAAAATTATTATTTTTTCTTATTAAATATGGTTCGTCTGTTTGTTTGTAGAAAGAGAGAGTTTACAAAAAAATAAAAAATGATAATAATATTTTAATTAGAAGGGAAAACGTACACAACTTACCACCCTCTTTTAGCATTATTAAAAATAATAATATAGTTTTAAAACGAAATGTTAATCACAGTTATTATTTATATCATTGACGAGAGATAGAAGTTTTAAAATTTATATTTTCAATTATTAGCAAAATTCTCTGCAATAAGGGCGAAGGGTGAGGAGGGAGAAAAAGTAATCAATTTGCTTAAATGTAAAAATTTTACAAAAAATATAATTTTCTATTAGTATTTTAAAATACTATTTTATTTATCAGAAGGGGTGATTTACAGCCCTTCTGATAAACTCACCCTTCCCCTTGGGTACACGAATTCATCATATCTAAAAAATTGGATAATTTTATATAGCCTAAGTAATATATTTTAAGACAGGAAAAAAAGAAAATAGAAATTTAATTCGTTATCAAAATGAAATATGAATATATTCATTACCTT
>JAKCPI010017024.1:0-22051 GCA_023213315.1 Euborellia annulipes
TGAACGAATTATCTCGTTTTCCCATTAAAAGGAATGTTTATTTAAAATCAAACGGATATTTCTAATTAAAAGAGATTTATTTATTTATTTTATTTTTATTAAATCAAATCTAATGAAATGCAAAATTACAACACGAAGTTTCGATCATAATATTTCGTCAGAATCTATTTCAGATCTTTGAAATATTTTTTTTTTTTTTTTTTTCTTTCCGTTTCTAAAAATGTCAACGGATCTTCACCTTTTAACGTCCCCTAATCCGTAGACCATATTTTGACTTGACATCTGCCTGTTGGTTGGCATGATTAACTCTGAAATGGGTGTCCAAATATCCATGAAGCCCAAAACTCAGTAGATCTATATAAAGAATAGTCAAACTTATTTGAAAACCAAAAATTTCCACCGGGTTTCCACCAAATCAATATTTTTTGATAATGATATAATAATAATGAGAAGCGAACGACATAAACATATGAAGAAAAAAAATTTCAAAACAAGCTCTAATGAGACGGACAAATATCACCTCTTATTAACTTTAATAATCGAAGTAGTAGGGGGAAAGTAGCGGATTATCGAATAGACGCCCAATATCGGATTCCATGGTTCTGGCTCTTCTGTATGCTGCAGCGAAGCGAAAAAAATTGTAACTAGTTCCTCTATCCTTAGCGACGTTGAGTGAACTTATCTGTTGACAGTGTGAGTATTGAATATTTGTTTGGTTTCTGAATTTATGAACATTTTGGAGGAGGCACTTCACAACTATTCTACAACTACTACAATTGATATGTTCAGACTACTATAGTGGTAGCTAATTTGGAGAAGAACGTTAATTTTAATATACACTTATTTTTACTTTCTCTTACCTCTTTATATGAAATATTTATAGAGAGAAAGTATTTCAGCTAACAAGATTAGGTTCCGTCGAATATAAAGACGAGTTGGCTCTCAAGATCGGATAGTTTCGGGTCCCTAATATCAGATATCCACAGACGAGGACAACGCAGACGAGGAGTGTATTTACTGTCTTCAACCATTCAAGCAAGATAAACACACCCAACAGTGGATAATAAGTGAATTTCTCTGGATCAGATGAGAAAGGATGGAAAACTTTCAACTGTGAGCATGCTCTTCAAAAGACTCACAGCACAGCATTTGGATCTTGTACTCCAATATTACACGTCTGGCTAAATGGCATATGCCGGAGGCCAATAAGGCTAAGAAGAAAAAGAAGAAATCGAATATTATACCTCTTAATAAACTTTTTTTCAACTGCTTTTTCTCAAATGTTTTCATGATTTATTTCCCTATCCGATTTTGGGGTACCCCATCACCCGAAATTAGGAGACAATTTTTCAAAAGTGTCAAAATCTCTTAAGTGATGATATATAGAACTAAGGTTGTCCACTCTTTCACTTTGGAATAAAAGAGATGCCTTTAAGAATGAGGGTCGAAATGATATAGGTCTATAGTGAAAAATCTGCATAGCACACTTTCTTATCTTCGGCAATTGAAAATTCAGTGCTTGTCACATCAGATTTTTTGTGGCGACATATATTTCAAGCAGCAAAATATTTATATTATATTACTATGGGGTATTTTCCTATGAAATACAAGAGTAAAGTGTGCTTCAAGGAATTTTGAGGGTAAAATGAGCCCTACATGAAAGAAACTACACAGAAATTTTTAAGATTTAAAATTAAAAAATGTTGAAGAATTAATTATGATATTATAAACTAGGTTGCAAATGGCTGGCCCAGCTGCATTTGGGCTCTTTTGGCCCGTGGGGCTAATTGGGCCCCCAAACGAGGGCACGCGCCTGACACGCGCCTGGTCCCTAAGCAGATGTTGAGCTAGACTCACCCTCCGGATGGTTTCACACAACCAATGATACCACACAATGCCTTTTCTCTTTTTTTTTTAAAGGTAAGCGTTTCATCTTGTGCATTCATGTATGTTATAATATTGTCAAATTATTCTCTCTCTTTAGTATCTATGAAAAAATGCTTGGTAATAATATATAATTTAAATTATAATATGTTGCGTACTTTCAAAATGAGTTGTATTGTGTGTTTATGTTAAAAAGAAGAATAAATTGTCTTAAATTCAAAGATATAAGCCAGATGTTTTCATTTCTTTTTTTTCTCACTTATTTAAAAAATGATTATTTATTTTAAAAAATCTGGTGTAACTAATATACTACTAATTATATTTTGTATATAAATTACTTAATTAAGAAAACATAAAATATATAGGGTATTCAGATTTAAGTATTTAAGCTAATAGGAACAGCCAGGAGGAGTAGTTGAAGTTAAGCCAAGTCAAGTTCTGTTTATCTCAGGATAAGCAATCTCCCAGAAGATTTGAGAGTTGAAAGGCCATAAAACTCCCTATTTGTTTAAATTTACACAATTGTAAACTAAAAGTCAAAATGGCCTCAGCAGACGAATGAGTAAAGTATAAAAAAATTTTGAAGAGTTACCCCACATAGCACTGCACCAAAAATCGGACATTTCGACGCAACAGGGACGTTCTGCGATGTCCCAAAGTTGCAACATCGTCCCTTCGACGTCTAAATGTCCGCTTTTTGGTTGCAGTGCTATGTGGGACGTTACTTTTGCAGTTTTGATGTAAATTGTGTTTATTTTCGTATTTATAAGGAAAATTTCAAGCCCGAGACAAAAAAAGAACAGACTTAGCAGCGAAATCTATTTTATTATTTTATTACTAGCCATACAAGACTGACGTTTCGGCACACAGCGATACATCTTCAAATGGACAGAGGGCAACGAAGAATCCAAAGACGTATAACCAATTATCTAAATATACCACTAAAAGTATATTAATTGAAGGGACAGAAATTTCAGACGCATCGCGGAGAGGCAGGTAACACCATTTCTGATGGTGGTGGTGGAGAGATAGACTTCTTCTTTATATCTTTTCTTGCATTTATATATTGATATATTATAAACGTGTGAGGCGATCTTCCTTTTTTATAGTCTGAGATGAATGGAAATCCATTTGGAAAGTCTGTCTTGGGGGGTTGGGGTAATGGGGGGAGGGGAGTTGTTTTTATGGGCTCCTGCTTGCTACCAGGCTTTTTTTTTGTGAAGGTGTCCTTCGCTCGTGATTAATGTCGGTGCTTATATGCTCATTGAAAGCATCTCCAGGGAAGAAGACATGATGCATTTCGTGAATAAACAACTCTCCTACTCCCTTCTTTTTTTTGAGGACACTAAAACGTGAAGATGTTTTTTTTTTATTATTTTTTATTACAATCCTTGAATATTATTATTAGCTCGCTATCTCTTTCTCTTTTAAGTTCTTATTGAATTTTTTTTAAGGAATAAATTAAACATTTGAATAAATATTGAGGACGTGAACGGATAAAAATGAGGTTATTTTTGTCATAATTAATATTATTTATTTTATAATATGCAAGTCGTAAGAAACTCCGAAAGATTCGTTGAACTCTTTTCACCAGTAAAATTTTTATCAAGTCCTAAATATTGAAATTGTTTACAGATAAAGCATCTGTGTTTAAATAAATATTAATGACCCGCTTATAGGCAGAAATCTTCGGTGGCGAGACCCAGACAAACACAAATTTATAATACAAAACAAAAAAAAAAAAATATAGACGGATTATTTTTACTTTTTTAAAGCATCAACCATCCGGCCTGATTTCAAGAAGTTCGCGGAAGATCGCTTCTGTTGGATTATTATTATTCATTGTTATATTCTTTGTGTCTGTAATATTTATATATTTAACCAGGATCCTGCTTAAGGCGAAACAGAAGATACCCTTAAAAAAAATTCAGATGCAAATCTTTCTTAAAAAAATCATAACCTCCCCTCCCAGAGACAAATTCTGGTTGAGCTACTGGCGTGGGAAAATTAATGATATTATCTTAGAGGAGAGAACAATCTCACTAATTTTTTGTCTTTACTGTACTTGTATTTTATTACCAAAGACAAGATTAAAAAAAATATATTTTTAACAACCCCATGCCGAGAATAATAAAAAGTTCTTTGTCTCACATACCACGTATTTTCGTATTGTTGTTGTTTGTCTGTTATTTATATCACATTTGATTGGGTGAACAAACAAAGATGTCCATATCCACAATATGCTAGGTATAGATAGAGAAGAGAAGTTGGTAAACAGGTGATAGAACAGGGATTGAACCCCCGGGAGTTTGCGTCTGGCTGGTAACCCGCAAAAGCCGCCTTTAGGAGGAATTCCGCCTGGATGTTGTCGATCTAATTATTTCCAGGCACGTCCTAGCCGAGTGCTTTGCGTTATTAAGGCAACAACATGAAATGCAGCCCAAGAGAGAGAGAGATCATAACCGATCCATATTGCAGGCCACATACCCATATTTATGAGATGGAATTATAATGTTTGAGAGAGAAAAATGTAAAAAACAGAGGTGTGGTCTTTTTTATAAAATAGGTATATGAAATTAGCATTATTCTCTTCACGCCTCGCTTATTTCTTTATCATATACGTAAAGTGGTAGTGAATTTTTGGAGGCGATTTTTTGTTTTACGTTCACTTTTTTTGAACATTGTCAAAGCCTGGCAAGAAGAAAGAACATCAACCATGATCGTTGTTTATAAATTATAATCAATGCCAAAGTAGAGCTGAATCCCTGGATGGATGGCCCAGAGAAACGCCCTACCGATAAATGAAATTTTCTTGGATATCAAAAGGCCTTGGCAGCCGAAAAGACAAAATAAATTTAAAAAAATTTAATCTCGGCATCTTAGGCCATTTGGGCTTATATAATTTTTACGATATTAATAATTCAGACAAACTTATTTAAAGTAAATCATTTGAAATCCAAATTCGCTAAGATCCCTTTGGTGCTCAAGCTCAACAACTAATTGTCTGATAGATGAGAAGAAAAGGGTTACATAAAGAAAGGACAAGAAGCCTTAGCTCGGGTAACTCGTGGTCGCCATCCACGTACTCACAATTTGTGAGCCCCTGAGTGTTTATTTTTGATGTTTATAAATTTTAATCATAATAGTTAAAGCGAATTTAGAGAAAATCAAGAAAAACTCAAAAAGTATATAATGTTACATCAGTAAAGTATTAGTACGTTTGGTTTAATTTGTCCTCTTCTTAATATCAAATTTCAACATTTTTATAGGCTCTTTTAATTCTTGATTTAAATTGATAACAAACAGATTTACTCGATCCAATTTTTTGGACATAAATTTAATAAATTTAATTAAATGAATTTTTGACATAAATGCATTATTTTTAAATATTAATGGCGGATGGTATTGTTTTAAAATATAAAATTTGAACGATACATACATATATAATTAAAAATTAAATAAATTAACTCGAAATAAACATAAAAAATTTTTTTCTATACAAAATTGCAAGTGACAGCGTCAATTTTTTCCAAGCGTAAAAATAATATATCTGTAAACGATCAAAAATTAAATGTTCTTTACAAGAGAAAATTACTCATTAATATGATAATATCAAAATGAGTATTATAATATATCATGAAAAAAATTAATAATATCAAAAGAAAAGATCAAAGATCTTTTTTGTTTATTATTAATACTAGATTTTTTTTTTTATTATTCTAATGAATATAAATAAAAGACATTAAAATTTAAATGAAATTAAAATCTCAGCAGGTGGTTAATTTAATTAAGTAGAAAAAAAAAAAACTTTTTGAATTCTGGTTTTTATAACCAGTCAGACATGATGATATTATCGACCTTTCATATCTCTATGCTATATGAAATCAAATTCTCATTATTAATCAACTAACAACTGACAAAACAGATACCATCAATCTATTTAATTCATGTAATATAGTGATCCTTTTTAAAAAAATATATTTTTTAAATAGTATTGAATATATTCGGTTATATGTTTCAAGTTATCCATGAATTAGAAATTAATACTTATTTCGTGTCATCCTCAGAAGTGATTTAAGAGGGAGTAGCAGGGCCGGATCTAGGGGGGGGGGCAGTGGGTGTGTGTGCCCCGGGCGGCAGATATCAGGGGGCGGCAATTAAAGAAAGATTTACTAAAAAAAAAGGTAAAATGATATGAATTTTGTATAGAAAATCTTAAGGAAGGGGGCGGCAAATTAAATTTTGCCCCTCCCTAAAAAATCTTCTAGTTCCGGCCCTGGGGAGTAGTACCTAAAGTAGTACACATGTTATTGTCAAGAGATGCTTTAGTGAATAAGAGAACTTGCTTTCCTCTGAGGATGTCTGTCATTAGTCAATTTTTTCGTTATTTAAAAAAAAAATACATAAGTAATTAATATTTATGTTTTCATTTCTAGATATAAAGAAGATTTAAAGAATTTTTTTGTATTGTAAATTTCTTGAATAAAAAAAAAAATATATCATATTTTAAATTTCTTCATTAACAAAAAAGCTTCAAAAATTTCTTAAAATGTTTAAGTTATTTGAGATACAAATTTAAAGGCCACTCCAACTTCTCCCTAACAACTGAGTGCCTCGTGCCTGTCCCGGGTTCGATTCCCGTTCCAAGCGAAAATTTCAAATGAATTGAACCAATCATTTGAAATAAATAGGGATGCCGAAAAAGAATTTAAATAAAAACAACTGAATGTCGAAATACCAAGAAGTGTTAATTTTTAATTAAAGAATATCTTGAAACTAGTGTATTATTTATAAATTTAATTTAAATTTTCAAAAGGGTTCGAAACAGTTTAAACTGAAAACAAATACAAAACAAAAAAAAAAAATTAAATTAGATAGAGTTCTGAAAGGACCCAACTCTAGTCAGAAAATCTATAAATTTCACGATTTTAATCAAACATTTTAATCCGTAATATTATAGATGAATTAAATATACTGGGAGGATTCTGGAGAAATTAAACCTGGGATTGCTTTCTTTGTAAAATAATTTATTCAGCAAATATTTCAGAATGCATCTCATTATACAGTTGTGGAGCGTGCTCGAAAATTATAAAATAGGTATTGAGAAGCCATTCTAAGAACAAATTATATTTTAATATACAATTCAAAAACACAAAATATATATAATTTTAAACAAATTTCTCTTCAGTGACTTGCTAAACGCGTGCACATTCTAATAATTTACTGTAGAAAGCAATCGGTGGTTTACTTATTACATTAACTCAATAATATTAATCTGTCCACTTTGAATGCGTCACTATCCACAGTCTTCTCTATACAAAAAAATCGGGATAGCCTTAATAAAATTCTAGAATTAGAACTGAAATAATGAAATATTATTTTATGCAGTTCTCTTAATTAATTAGAGCAATACAAAAGATTGAATTTATCTTCATACGATACGTAAGTTTTCCCATAGAATTTCTTAATCTTTCGCTGGGGATTAGATTAGAGTTCTTCATTTTTTTTTTCTTTAACATGTGTTCATTTGATTTCTTCATCTGTTTTTTTTTTTTTATGCGATGTTTGTTAGAGAAGAAGTAGAGGAATCATCGTGGGAAAATGAGTTTGCCAACATTAAAAAGCTCCTCCCTCCTATTCACTCTCATTTAATCATTTTTCATTTAAAGTTTATGGGATTCTAAAAGAGACTCCATGAACTTAAATCAATTTTTTTTTATTTAATTATTTGTTTACAAAATAGATAGAGTAGCCTAAAATTAGGGCTACAGAGAAGATTTTCTAAAAAAGCACAAAAATTTAAATAATTAAATTTTAATAATTCTCAATTAGTCGAAATTAGTCGACCTGATTCAGGTCTATTCTCTAAAAACCGACGTTAAAATTTAAAATAAACAAATGAGTGTTAAAAAGTAATGTAAAAACAATCAGTGTTAAAAATCTGGTGTGACTGGCGCACAGACACAACTTTCTCTTACCTTCGGTAATCGAAAGTTGTGTACTGTGCTTGTCACACCAGATTTTTGTGTCGACATGTATTTAGTTTCCGACAGTAGGGTACAATTGAATTCAAGATGTAAAATTTATAAGTATGGGAAAATATTTATATTTTGATACCATGGCAACCATTTCCCCTATCTTTTCTATGGAGTACAAGAGTAAAGTGGTCTTCAGAAGATTCCAATCCAAAATGAGAATATACATTTTATAGAGAATCTAAAAAATAATTGATTTTTGAATTTTAAAAAAATCGTTGGAGCAAATTTTGAGAAAATCGAAAAAAACTGAAAAAGTGCATCAGTAAAGTACTAGTACTTTTTGGTCGATTTTGTTCAAAAGCTTCGTGTCACGTCCCATGGGAGTGTCTAACTTAAATATAAAATTTCAACCTCCTAGCTCTTTTCGTTCTTGAGATATTTTGTTCACAGACAGACAGACAGACACACACACAGACAGACACACACACAGACACACAGACAGACCATGTCGCAAAAACCACTTTTTTGGATTCAGGGGACCTCAAAACGTGAAGATCCATCAAAATCTCGACATCGAATTTTTGACATGAATCCAATACTTTCTCTATATATATATATATATTACATATATACATAGGTAAGAGAAAGTAAAAAATGCTTTTCTCTAAACAGCTTTAACAGCGACGTTAACATGTTGCTTTTATTTCAAAGCAATCAAAATTATAACCTTACTTTTTAGGTTAAGGACGCCATTTTTATTTTAAACACGACGTTAAAATATTAAAGGCACCTCCTAGACTTGGTATTAATTTTTAACACTATTTACTAAATGTTAACGCTTTGGCTTTAAAGTTTTTGTTTATAGAATATCTATTTGAAGCAAGGAAGTGATTTTGAATAGCATTTTTTTAACGCTGATTGATTAATCATTACTTTTTAACACCTATTTGTTTATTTTATATTTTAACGTCTGTTTTTAGAGAATAGGCCTGATTATGTGTTGATTTATAATCAATAAATAACTTGAAACATTTAACCAAGTGTTTTATTTAAATATTTTAATTTCTGAAGATATGTTAATGCAATTTGCCGGTCTAAATAAGCCTAAGCTTATATTTTTTTGGGGAATAAATCTCGTTAAAATTCTATACTTTTTTTTGGCAACCCTTGATTCCCTTTTCCCTTGATAATATTTTCCCTTCCCTTTCGCTTCACAAAGTAAATATTCTGTTTCCCCTGGGATAAGCACTTGTTCCCCTCTCTTGTACAAATCAAAATGTTAATTTTCTTCATTATTAGCTTGTAATTAAGATTAGATGAAATTAATTTTTTTTTTATTAAAACTTTTAGAATTCTAAGGGGTTAAGTTTTTTATTTAATTAAACAAACATTTTAATAATTATCATTCCTTTTTTTTTTTTTTTTATTTAAAACAAATTTAACAAGTGTATGCCCCCGGGTGTGGCGTAGTAGGTAGCGTGCCTACCTCCTATACCAAACGTCGCGGGTTCGGACCCAGGCAGTCCGATGATTTTATTTAAGCCATTTGGATACCAGATGGCTTAAATAGAAATGCCTCAACCCACAATATATATGTCGTAGACAGATCGTGAAATTAGACAGTTCATGAACTGTCTAGACATTTCATGAACTGCAGCCAGATCGTGTAATGGTCAAACAGTTACATGATCTGGCTAAAAATTTTAGACAGTTCATGAAATGCAATTGGGCCTTAGACAGATCGTGTAATGCTCGAGAATTACATGAAATGTCTAAATTTTTTAGGCAGTTCATGAACTGCCTAACAGCAGTTTTGCCGATCGTGTACTGTTTGTAATTTAATGCAATAAATCTAAAAAAAAATTTCATTTTTTCGAAAATCAAAAAAAAGGGCTTCTATAAGTTGTAGACATTTTAAATAGCTTTAATTTCAAAAAAATTGAGGTAGATAGCTTCAAATTTGTGGCCGCTGGAATCTCCCAAAATTAGAACCCCGAGACGCGCACCTTAACTCAAGATTTACAAAGTGAGGAAGATTTGGAAAATTTAGTAATCGATAAAAATAATAATATTGAAAAAAATTGACTTTTTTCGAGATCTTTATTTGCTTTACAAACAGTACACGATCGGCAAAACTGCTGTTAGGCAGTTCATGAACTGCCTAAAAAATTTAGACATTTCATGTAATTCTCGAGCATTACACGATCTGTCTAAGGCCCAATTGCATTTCATGAACTGTCCAAAATTTTTAGCCAGATCAAGTAACTGTTTGACCATTACACGATCTGGCTGCAGTTCATGAAATGTCTAGACAGTTCATGAACTGTCTAATTTCACGATCTGTCTACGACATATATATTACTTACAACGGTTATCGTCTTAAGTCTTAAATGGCCTGAGGTTGCCGAAAAAAAAGTGCGAATGTGTGTATGAGTGTGAGTGTGAATGAGAACAAGTGTATAAAATCCGGCCGATTTCGGAATTTTAGAAAATGGTAGGGGAAAGTAATTTGTAGAACCTATTTTTTATAAAATCAAATGTGTTGGGAGTTAGGGAATAAAGGAGATGGAGGCAGCGCAATTGGAGAGTGTTTATTCCAAAAACGGCCCAACTATACGAATAATTAGTGGTTTTTTAAATTTATTATAATACAAATAGCGTTAAAGTGAATTGGTTTTATTTTTAAAAAGTGAATATATTAGCTCAAGAGAGCAATTTCCTTTTATTAATGACTCCCGGACACCTGAAAATTGTAGAATAATAGAACTCATTTATTATTTTTTATTTACGTTAATTATTATACTTTGCTTTTTCCTTTAAAGATTATAATCCATATCATAATCTAAAAATAATTATTATAATTATCTATTCCGCTGGGAGTTTTATTTTTATAATGGAAGAAAAATTCTAATCACATGAAAATCTGATCAAAAACTATGGAGGTTTTGTAATTAAACGAAATGTGATTTTCATTCTTTAATCTATTTAATAAAACTTCAGGATTGTGCATATGGAGGTGAAGGGTTCGAGGCGAAGAGATGACAATCAGTCGATCTCTAGAAACGATCAGGAAAAGGTGGTTAAGTTTTCACACTGCTACTCTTTTAGAGAAAATGTCCCTGTACCCGTCCTTTCCCTATGCTGAATCCAAGTACTGAAGTTAGATTAAATAGAGGGTTTTGGATTAATTACACTAATTTGTTAGAATTCTAACTTTATTGATTACATTTTTACTTTCTTTACCTATATATATGTTGAGTTAAAAGGCGTTTTAACAAATATTAACTAGGTAGAGTCTTGTTTGAAAAGGAAATATTCTTAGTCCTTTTCGATTTTCTATACTAGTACTAGTAATTTACTGATGTACTTTTTTAGTTTTTCTCGATTTTCTCAAAATTCGCTCCAACGATTTTGATTAAAATTTTAAAATCAATTATTTTTTAGATGCTCTTTAAAATGTATATTCTCATTTTGCCATTGAAATTTTTTGAAGACCACTCTACTCTTGTAGTTCATAGAAAAGGTAGGAGAAATGGTTGTCATGGTAACAAAATATAAAAAATAGTTTATAATTTTTACTTTTCTTACCTCATATATATGTTAATATATATAGAGAGAAAGTATTGGATTCATGTCAAAAATTCGATGTCGAGATTTTGATGGATATACACGTTTTGAGGTCCCCTGATTCCAAAAAAGTGGTTTTCGCGACATGGTCTGTCTGTGTGTCTGTGAACAAAATATCTCAAGAACGAAAAGAGCTAGGAGGTTGAAATTTTATATTTAAGTTAGGCACCCCATGGGACGAGACACGAAGCTTTTGAACAAAATCGACCAAAGAGTACTAGTACTTTACTGATGCACTTTTCAGTTTTTTTCGATTTTCTCTAAATTTGCTCCAACGATTTATTTTTTTTAAATTAAAAAATCAATTATTTTTAGATTCTCAATAAAATGTATATTCTCATTTTGTCATTGAAATCTTCTGAAGACCACTTTACTCTTGTACTCCATAGAAAAGATAGGAGAAATGGTTGCCATGGTAACAAAATATAAATATTTTCCCACGTTTATAAATTTTACATCTTGAATTCAAATGTACCGTACTGTCGGAAACTAAATATATCTCGAAACAAAAAAATCTGGTGTGACAAGCACAGAACACAACTTTCGATTACCGAAGATAAGAGAAAGTTGTGTGCCGTGCGACAATGACACCAGATTTTTAAATTTCGATTTTTTATTTTTATTTAAAAAAAAAACAACTTTTTAATAAATTTGTTAGTTTCTGGTAAAAATTCAAAATTTGATCGGTTATCTACTGGTAAAATCAGTTTTTTTTTTGTGTGATCTGTCTTTAAGGGACTTTCTTCCATCTCATTATTCATGCAAGCCAGCATGTAAATGGATTTATCGGTGGTGAGTCTTTTTTTACGTCATTGCACGCACAATTAGCGCCCGGGTGCATAAAAAATGGTGGGGAGAGGTCTTTTGTTTGGCTTCTATCACCACTCCCTCTTTTTTTTTTTTGTTGGACTTGATCGTTTTTGAAAGAGCACTTTGATAATTACCATTGGACACGGGATTTTTTTCAGGCGGACTTTTATAGGAAATCAATCAGAGTGGAGAAAAAAAATCCCCTCCCTTTCTCTTCTCTCTCTCTCTCTAATTACTAATAAATTATAGAATTTCATCGAATGCACATCTATAAAATTAACGGAGGGAAATCTCTCTCATTATTCGAAAATTTATTTACAATTAATTCCTTGTTTAACAAACCACACATGAATTAGGGTGTGGACAATGTGATATTTGTGGATATTTTAGTAAATAAAAGAAAATGTACTTTCCTAAATTACTAGTATTTTTCTTTCTCTTTGTGACAGGTGATTGAATTGTTAATTCATTTATTGATCTGACTACTTTTTCAAGTTCAATACAAATCATATTTATGTTGATGAGAGAAGTGGCTGTCTAATGATTAGATCAATACGTACAGTGCCCACCATAAGTATAGCAACTTCTTAAAAATTAAGGTTTTAGGTTTTTAGTATTAAATAAACAAAAATTAATTGAAGGTTTAAATTCTATATTTCAAATGAAAAGATAATTACAAGAAAATTTTCTTACTTTGAAGAAGAAATCTTTTAAAATAAAATACATTATTTTGAATTGTTTTAAACCCACCAAAAGTATAACAACAACAAAGATATTAATGATTAATTAGGACAAAACGAAATAAAAATAATTATTTTAATAATCAGAAGCTTTGCCAGATCGATTGATAACTTGGTAAATTCGATTAATCATACTTGCATAAAGATTATCAATCGCTTTTTGGGGAATATTTTTTGAGGCACAGATAATCGCATCCTTCAATTGTTGAATATTTTCATATTGCTTATTATTGGCATAAATCTGCCGAACGATGATGCCCCATATATTTTCAATGATATTTAAATCTGGAGATCTTGGGGGCCAACATAAAACTTTAATATTTTCATTTTGAAGCCATGTTTTTGTAGAGATACTTGAATGTATTGAGGCATTATCTTGTTGAAAAATATAATTTTTTTTGTGATTTCGACGGATAAAAGGTAAAATATGTTTTTTTAAAACACCTTGATAATCTAAAGAGTTCATTTTATGCGTTACAAATTCTAAGCCGATTATTCCTTTAGGACTCATTGCTGCCCAAACCATGACGCTTCCTCCTCCAAAGTTTCTTTTTGAAAAATACTCAGGACTCTTTCGGAGATCTCTCCAATAATATCGGAAACCATCAGGTCCATCTAAATTAAATTTTTTTTCGTCACTAAATATAATCTAGAATATAATAAAAAAGGAATTTCAAAATAATCGTCCAAATTTAGGATTAATTAAAATACCAACCTTTGTCCAATCTTGCTGCATGTTTTTCTTGGCAAACTCAAGACGATGTTTTTTGTGTAAAACATTTAAGGCAGGTATTTTTTTCATTCTTGAACGAGTTATATGCTGGGAACGCCGCAGTACCCTCAAAATCGTATTATTATGCACAGATAAATTAAGATCACTTTTTATTTGGGTACTTGATAAAGTAGAATTTGAAGCTAATGCAAGAATTCTTCGTTCATCCCGAGAAGATAATTTTTTTAGGCGTCCTGTACGTTTCGAAATACCATAAATTTCTGGATTTTTTAAAAAACGACTATTAGCTGATGGAGATCTCCCCAATTGTTGCGCGATTTCACAATTTTTTATGCCTGCTTTGTGCAAAGCCACTATCTGGGCCTGTTCTTCTTTGGAAAAGTGCTTTCCGTGAGGCATTATGTTCAAATGAGCCTTTAAAAATGATTATATATTATTTATTTATAATTTTCTAATAATATTGATACTTTTTTTTTAAAAGGAAAAGTATTTGATTTATTTTTAGTGAAATGTTGTTATACTTTTGGTGGGTCAAATTCATATTAAAAACCTATATTTTACTTTAAAAATGATTATTTCTTTAAAATTTAAATATTTTTTTTATCATATATTTTTATAAGGCATATAGAATAGAATAATAAGAATTATATTTACTAACATTTATATTTGACAGCAATAATCTTAATTTTTAAGAAGTTGCTATACTTATGGTGGGCACTGTATATTTGAGACTTAAACTGATGAGCATCCGTCACCTTATGTACATATTTTATATAATTTTGTATATATTTATATACGAGGGCAAGTCAATAAGTCCGTGATTTTTTGAATGAAACACAGGTTTTCGGATAAAAATTATTTTATTTTTCAACGTAGTCTCCTTTAAGCTCTATACACTTTGTCTAAAGTTTCTCCAATTTTTTTATCCCTTCCAAAAATAAGATTGTTGAGGAGTCAGCTGATAGTTGTCTGCTGACAGAAGCAGTGTTGCCATTTCAGTTAAGAGGCGGGAAATTCAAAAAGTCACGCACTTATTGACTTGCCCTCGTATAACAACTCTATCTTCATCTCGATGCATTGCAATTGCCAATAATCTCATAAGAACTGATGATGGCATTATTTAATTAAAGTCGAAACGTTTTTCTTGTATTGGAATTTTCATTTGAAAGAGGCTATCCTGTTTGGCTGACATCCTCTACGTATTGATCAATCATATTTTTATTTATTAACTCAAAACGTCTCAGAAGGTAAGAACCGCTGGGAGTTGATCCACGAATTTGCCGATTTGTACTCAACATGCCCTACGAGTACACTTGTCTGCCTGTCCGACTGTGCGTCTGTTTGTCAAGCTCTATTTGTAATTTTGAAACGAAATATTTTATGCTTAAAGATGACCTTCTAGGAATTACAAGAAAATTATTTTCATCCCGAAATTCATATAACTTTTTGAGTTAGTAATTCCTAAAGTTACGATTTAACGCCTTAAAATATCTATAAAATTCAAAATAAGAGCTTCTTTAGAGAATATTTTCTATTAAAATTTAATTTTCTCTATATCTATAAAACTAGAGTTGATGGAGCAAAACTGATCGGATTTTTGGAAACAGTGCTATCCATATACCCGGAATAGCTCTAAATTTCAATGCACCAAAAAAAGTTTGTTCTTTTTAGCTTGTGTTTATTTATATATAAAAGGAAATTAATTTCCAGAGTGAATTTGTATTTAGATGTAAATTACATTTTCTAGCTTGTAATAATAACTCACGTCAGTTAACAACACACATCACAATAATTTAAATTAGAGTCGCTGTTGAGATATTTTCGAAACTATTTCAACTATTATACAATATTCAAATTGGATTGAATAGATGAATGTGTGTGTGTGTTATATTTTCCCAAGTTCTAGAGAATTTCATTCCTTTGCATATAACATAATATTTTTTTTTTTAGTCTTCCCAAAGTTAAAGACTCACCCACACACATTCTGTATATTTAATTTAGAGAGCTAGCCTGGCCTGGCATTATGTTTGTCCAATGCATTAGCACGCTCGCACACGCTCATAGACGTATGTCTCGCATGCACGCACGCACAGATGCATGTTTTTCAAAGACCGCTTTGTCGTTTTGAATGTTTGCTACTTAAAATGCTTAAAATGGTGTGAAAAAAACAACCTGACTATTTCTAACCGATTCGGTTTATTTTATAATGTAACTAATTAATTTTTTTTTTTTTTAATAGTGGACTATTTTTTTTTTTTTTTTTTACTTTCTCTATATATACAAAGAGAAAGTATTGTATATCGAAATTTTGATTGAAATATACGATTTGAGTTCAAAAAAGTGGGTGCCACAAAATAGCATACATAAAGTATTTGTGAAAGAAAAACGCTACAAATTTTTTATTAGCCTTGTAAACTGATAAAAAAAACTGCTGAAAATGTTTAGCGTTTTTCCTTCACAAATAAACCAACTTCAGCAACACCACTTAAGGAGAATTAAATAAAGTATGAAGGTAATGAGCTACGAAGTTAAAATTTTATATTTAAATTAGATACCCCACTGAAACGTGAAAATATACAATACTTTTGAACAAAGAGTAGTACTTTATGCATGTACTTTTCAGTTTTTTTTTTTATTTTCTCAAAATTTGCTCTAATGATTTTTATTAAAATTCAAAAATCAATTATTTTTTAGATGCTCTTTAAAATGTATATTTTAATTTTGCCTTCAAAAGCACATTTTACTCTTGTACTTCATAAGATAGGATAGAATGGTTCCAATGGTAACAAAATATAAATATTTATGTTTATAAATTTTACATCTTGAATTTTAATGGCCCTCGGGGCTTGGTGTAGAGGTTAGCGTGCTAACCTCGTATATCAAACGTCGCGGGTTCGGACCCCAGGCAGTCCGATGATTTTATTTAAGCCAATTGGATACTAAATGGCTTAAATAAGAATGCCTGGACCCCATATATGTATATTAAATCAATAAATAACGATTATCGTAAATGTCTTATATGGCCTGAGTTGCCGAAAAGACAGTGTGAATGTGTGTGTGAGTGTGAGTGTGAATGAGAAAAAAAGTGTGAATGTTTAAAAAAAATAAATAAATGTACTGGCGCAAACTAAAAATATATCGACAAGGTAAGAGGAAGCTGTGCGATAAGTTACACCGGACTTTTCAACTAGGGGATGATAAAATTATATAACATCACAAAAAGTGTGCTTGTATTCCCAGATAGCACAGTACGTACATAAGACGTACTGTGCTATCTGGGTTGTATATTAATATAATTTAAATTTTGAAGTAAAAACACAGAAGAGGAAACGCTGCACCATCTCCAATGACACTCGTTTGATTTAATGAGAGAGCTACGTGGTTTGAAAAGACGTCACTTGGGAACAAGAAAAGAGCGGATGATACGCTACCAAAATAAGTTAATAAATAATAATTTCAAAAGATGGTTCTTTCATTGAAAATAATTTGAACAGATCTAATTTTTTCTAATTTCACTTCTTTAGTATGAATACAAGTTGATTTTTATTTGTATTCTTGATGTTTTTTCGAGATTTGAAATATACATATAAAAAAAAAAAATCGCGATATTTCGATCGAAGGTTGTTGGTAGTAGTAATACCTGAGGGGAAGGGTGAATACCTATAAAGTGAAAGAGAAAGAGAGAAAGGGTGCCAGGTGTTACCCTTGTACACAACCAGGGGTGGCTGGCTAATGACTCAATTTCGCCTCGGTGCAGAACAAATATAAAATTCGCATCCTTCTCAATTTTGCCATCCGGCGTTTATGATTTATGCTCAACATGCGAGATTTAATATCCCTCAAGTCGTTGAGTTTCATCATCATCATCATCATCAAACATGCCATATGTTGTATTAATATATACAATCATTCCACTCGGCAGGTTTTTATGAATATAATATCACTACAAATATTTGATAAACTACTTTGATTTGTATTTTATAAGTAATATATACATATTTTTAGACAAAATTAGAGAAGATAGCAAATTTGCAAGATGAGTTTGTGTTTATGATTGTGCCAAATTGCGCCCCCGGAATTCGAACCAGGATCTTCACACTTTCGCAGTGGGCGGATTATCTTTATCCTAGGTAGTTGATCCAAATAAACACAACATCTCCCATATTCTAATTAAATTGTTTACTAAAGGAGTTAATTTATCAATATGGGAGTTTAGGCTTTCGCAGTTGTCGTTAATGCATAATTTCGAGTAAAGTGAGGCCAATTTCAGGTACAATAATGAAATTAGAATTTCATTTCGGGCTTTTAAGGCCCTCCACGGTTTCGCGGCGGGCGGCCTAGGATAAAGGTAGTTCGGCCACCGGAAAAGACGGAGGTGCTGGTTCGAGACCAGTGTGCGGAATTCATAAACATAAACTCATCTCGTAATTTCGCTATTTTAAAAGATATATTGACTGGATAGCAGTTTATCTGAGCGTTAATTGAAAAAAATTCCATTTTCTCTCGAGTGTGGAAGTGGCTGTGAATAATATTTTAGAAGAATGGTAGGAGGTAGCAGCCAGGAAGGAGCGTCTCCAAAACAATGAAACTCCCAGATATTCGCGACGTTTCGGTCGAAATTTATTTGACCATCAACAGGCAATCAGGAGTTGTCATATGAAAATTTATATAAATATATTTATGCATATGTTGTTTTCGACTTGTTAATAACAATAAAATATTAATTTTGCTATTAGGCAATCGGAAGGCTTAGATTAGATTACCTCCTGACATATCTAAGCCTTCCGATTGCCTAATAGCAAAATTAATATTTTATTGTTATTAACAAGTCCAAAACAACATATGCATAAATATAATTATATAAATTTTCATATGACAACTCCTGATTGCCTGATGATGGTCAAATAAATTTCGACCGAAACGTTGCGAATATCTGGGAGTTTCATTGTTTCCTGGCTGCTATCTCCTGCCATTCTTTTAAAAAAAAATTCAATTTTTTCAAACAAAGCTCTACCTAGTTATAATAAGATCAGGCTATTATCGAGTTTTTTTGTTTTTTTTTAATAACTCTGCGCACTCGGCTTTTTTTTCTCTCCTTTCGTTTCGGGCTTAAAGATGAATAGAAATAATTATAAAAAAAAAGTCGCTAAAAAGAATTTTAAGCATCCATATCTGTCAGAAAACATAAATTATTTTTAAATATTTTTTGAGATCTATATATTTGATTAAGATATTAGTATTCAATATATCTCGATTCGGATTTAACTAGTCATAGATATATTGATTCCTCAAAGGGCTGGTTTTTCATGCAGCTTATCAAATTAGCAAAGGGATTTAAAATTGGTCAATAAATAAATAAATTTCGGATTATTTATTTGTATATAGGTATATAATTCCTGAAGTTAGCCACACTTTATCCGAAATTATACATTAACAACAATCGCGAAAGCCTAAATTCCCATATTGATAAATTAACTCCTTTAGTTAACAATTTGAAATTAGCATAGAATCCAGGAAATTAGAATAAAATAATTTATTTAACATAATTGTGAGTATGCTTTTTGTTGGTAGACCAAGCCCCCATGGTCCCCGGGATCGAACCACTCTCCCCATCCTGGGTTCGATTTCCGGGTAAATTTCGGATAAAGTGTGGCTAACTTCAGGTATTATATACCTATATACAAATAATCCGAAATTTATTTATTTATTGACCAATTTTAAATCCCTTTGCTAATTTGATGAGCTGCATGAAAAACCAGCCCTTTGAGGAATAAACAAGGATCTTATCAAGTTAAAATTCTCAAGAAAATTCACATTTAAAAAAGAATAAAAGGGCCCCTGAGGCGTTTTAGTTATTGATATAAGCTTATATCTTCATCCGACCGAAGAACAAGACCATTAAATATTCAAATGGCTATATATATACAGTATGTTGGATGAAATAAAAATTTTCTTCATTCGTTCCATGTTCGGGAAGTGAATTGCTTTTCAACCTCCTCTTTAGATGGGGAGTTTATTGACACCAACGACTACGGAAGACGATCAGATCCAATGATCGGACGATCCAATAAACGGTAAACACGCCTGAGTATTATGGGGGTGGAGCGGGCGCAATTCTCGTCCTTTAAGGGGCCATCGAACCCGGGACCGACGACGTCATTCCTCAAGTGATTGATGCTTGAGTCGTGCAAGCGTGACAACACAATCAGCCCACGGGAACAACAGAGAAGAGAATAGGGAGAGAGAGAGAGAGAGATCCATAGATTCAAATAATAATGATTATTAAGGCAGCTAATTAGTTTTATAGTAATTTAACATCCGGTATAATCTTTTATCTGATGTCTCTCAGGTCTTGATTTGGTATACAAGTGAGAGGGGTAGTTGTAAAATTTGACTTTTACTCCAACTAAAATTCAAAATTTCTGGTCTTTTAGGCCCCAAATTATTCAAAAAAATCTGGTGTGATTGGCGCACAGCACGCAACTTTCTCTTACCATCGGTAAAAGTTCTGTGCTTGTCACACCAGATTTTTTGTGTCGACATGTATTTAGTTTCCGACAGTAAGGTAAAGGCACCAGTAATGGACCATGCACCAGTAATGGACCTTTTGGCAGAGATTTTGATAAAATAAGGATTAGGTATTTTTTGCAGCGTTGATTTTATATGTATATTCAAGTTACGTTATCTGGCTTCTTGTTCTTGCAGTTTGCGCATGCTCGCTTCATCACTTTATCATTTTATCGCATTTTATGTCAAGCGTTTTGCAAGACATACTATACATTGCTCTTTCCTAGTCATTTTGGTTAAGGATCGCTGGCTGTCTATATTAAAATATTAACCACCCACAAAATATTTAAAGGAAAGTTTATATATATATTTATTCTTAGAATAATAAACTAGGATAATAGTCGATATTTTACTATATAACCTTATCTTGAACAGTAGGGAGGGGGTGGTCCATTACTGGTATGTTAATCTTACAGATTATCTAGAAATGGACCGGGGCGGTCCATTTCTGAATTAATTAGAATTTTTTATTTTTGTTTTATAATGTTAATTATGATGTTCTGGCAGCCAGTAAATTATGTAGACCTAATAATTATAGTGCTAACTAACCGTATTTCAGTAGTAGACCCCATGGTCGACCATTAGTTTATGATATGGTCCACTAATAAAATGCAAAAATGAAATGGCCAAAATGAAAAAAATAAACTAAAAATAAAAGGCAAGATGATCAATATAACATGTCCAAAAATCTACGGGTTAAATATCTGAAAGATGGCTTAAAATTTATAGAGGACAAAATAGGCACAGATAAAATAAACTCATTTGTGCCAACATGCAGTCCATGGTCCGGAGATCCTCATGACTTATCTTTATACTTATTTTGGAAGAAAACTAAAATAGAGCTAGATTCATCCACCAAGTCAGCACTGAAGAGAGAGAAACTGATGTACTCTTGGAAGAGCCGATATTAGAGGATAGGCCTTCATTTAATGAGTTCACTGTTTCTGAGTCACTGATGCAAACTATTGAAGCATCAAAAAGAATACTTTCGGTAGTTTCAGGAATGCTTCCCCAGGAATATTTAATGAATTGGAAAAAAAAGCAAGAATTTGAAGAAAAAGCAAGATCTTGAACAGTTGAAGATAGAAAAAAGCTACTGAAAGGAAACTAAAGAATGAAGAAAATTCAAGCGAAAAAGAGCTCTTGAAAAAAGTACATTTAAACAGATAATATATTTTATATACCTCTATATTTTTATCTAGAACATCTTCTATACTTATT
Organism: Euborellia annulipes; assembly: GCA_023213315.1. Taxonomy (NCBI): domain Eukaryota; kingdom Metazoa; phylum Arthropoda; class Insecta; order Dermaptera; family Anisolabididae; genus Euborellia; species Euborellia annulipes. The sequence goes on from JAKCPI010017024.1 coordinate 21,561, forward strand.
TATAAAGAGAGAGAGTGAGTTTGTTTGTATGTAGGGGCTAAGCTCAGAATTTACTATTTTTTTCCAAAGCTTTGGGGGGGGGGCACATGCCTCCTACCCCCCCCCCCCTCCACTGTCAAATGACGTCCCTGACTTTATTATCCCGTTTTATTCCATTTATCCTCATAGTCATTTAATCTAACAGGTTAAATGGCTAAATTAAAATTAATTGATGAGGGTCCACTACTGGCGCTGAACATGGTCTATTATTAGGTTTTAGACGGTCCACTACTAGCTCCAACGAATTAAGATGGTTTTATATTTATTTATTTAAAATGGAAAACTTTATAAAAGTGTATCTTATATATTCTTAATAAAGAAATATCAGTGAATAATTTAAGCCTTCCACCAGCAGTTTCTTTAATAAAATAAAAATTCTGTGCTGGAAAATTAATAAAAAAATTTTCTTAAATGGTCCACTACTGGTGCCTTTACCTTACGGTACATTCGAT
>JAKCPI010017025.1:0-17063 GCA_023213315.1 Euborellia annulipes
GCCAATAAGGCTAAGAAGAAAAAGAAGAAATCGAATATTATACTCTTAATAAACCTTTCAACTGCTTTTTCTCAAATGTTTTCATGATTTATTTCCCTATCCGATTTTGGGGGTACCCCATCACCCGAAATTAGGAGACAATTTTTCAAAAGTGTCAAAATCTCTTAAGTGATGATATATAGAACTAAGGTTGTCCACTCTTTCACTTTGGAATAAAAGAGATGCCTTTAAGAATGAGGGTCGAAATGATATAGGTCTATGGTGAAAAATCAGCATAGCACACTTTTTCTTATCTTCGGCAATTGAAAATTCAGTGCTTGTCACATCAGATTTTTTGTGGCGACATATATTTCAAGCAGCAAAATATTTATTATTATATTACTATGGGGTATCTTCCCTATGAAATACAAGAGTAAAGTGTGCTTCAAGGAATTTTGAGGGTAAAATGAGCCCTACATGAAAGAAACTACACAGAAATTTTTTTAAGATTTAAAATTAAAAAATGTTGAAGAATTAATTATGATATTATAAACTAGGTTGCAAATGGCTGGCCCAGCTGCATTTGGGCTCTTTTGGCCCGTGGGGCTAATTGGGCCCCCAAACGAGGGCACGCGCCTGACACGCGCCTGGTCCTAAGCAGATGTTGAGCTAGACTCACCCTCCGGATGGTTTCACACAACCAATGATACCACACAATGCCTTTTCTCTTTTTTTTTAAAGGTAAGCGTTTCATCTTGTGCATTCATGTATGTTATAATATTGTCAAAATTATTCTCTCTCTTTAGTATCTATGAAAAAATGCTTGGTAATAATATATAATTTAAATTATAATATGTTGCGTACTTTCAAAATGAGTTGTATTGTGTGTTTATGTTAAAAAGAAGAATAAATTGTCTTAAATTCAAAGATATAAGCCAGATGTTTTCATTTTCTTTTTTTCTCATTTATTTAAAAAATGATTATTTATTTTTAAAAAATCTGGTGTAACTAATATAGGCTACTAATTATATTTTGTATATAAATTACTTAATTAAGAAAACATAAAATATATAGGGTATTCAGATTTAAGTATTTAAGCTAATAGGAACAGCCAGGAAGAGTAGTTGAAGTTAAGCCAAGTCAAGTTCTGTTTATCTCAGGATAGGCAATCTCCCAGAAGATTTGAGAGTTGAAAGGCCATAAAACTCCCTATTTGTTTAAATTTACACAATTGTAAACTAAAAGTCAAAATGGCCTCAGCAGACGAATGAGTAAAGTATAAAAAAATTTTGAAGAGTTACCCCACATAGCACTGCAAACCAAAAATCGGACATTTCGACGCAACAGGGACGTTCTGCGATGTCCCAAAGTTGCAACATCGTCCCTTCGACGTCTAAATGTCCGCTTTTTGGTTGCAGTGCTATGTGGGACGTTACTTTTGCAGTTTTGATGTAAATTGTGTTTATTTTCGTATTTATAAGGAAAATTTCAAGCCCGAGACAAAAAAAAAGAACAGACTTAGCAGCGAAATCTATTTTATTATTTTATTACTAGCCATACAAGACTGACGTTTCGGCCCAGCGATACATCTTCAAATGGACAGAGGGGCAACGAAGAATCCAAAGACGTATAACCAATTATCTAAATATACCAATAAAAGTATATTAATTGAAGGGACAGAAATTTCAGACGCATCGCGGAGAGGCAGGTAACACCATTTCTGATGGTGGTGGTGGAGGGATAGACTTCTTCTTTATATCTTTTCTTGCATTTTATATATTGATATATTATAAACGTGTGGGGCGATCTTCCTTTTTTATAGTCTGAGATGAATGGAAATCCATTTGGAAAGTCTGTCTTGGGGGGTTGGGGTAATGGGGGAGGGAGTTGTTTTTATGGGCTCCTGCTTGCTACCAGGCTTTTTTTGTGAAGGTGTCCTTCGCTCGTGATTAATGTCGGTGCTTATATGCTCATTGAAAGCATCTCCAGGGAAGAAGACATGATGCATTTCGTGAATAAACAACTCTCCTACTCCCTTCTTTTTTTGAGGACACTAAAACGTGAAGATGTTTTTTTTATTATTTTTTATTACAATCCTTGAATATTATTATTAGCTCGCTATCTCTTTCTCTTTTAAGTTCTTATTGAATTTTTTTTAAGGAATAAATTAAACATTTGAATAAATATTGAGGATGTGAAAGGATAAAAATGAGGTTATTTTTGTCATAATTAATATTATTTATTATATAATATGCAAGTCGTAAGAAACTCCGAAAGATTCGTTGAACTCTTTTCACCAGTAAAATTTTTATCAAGTCCTAAATATTGAAATTGTTTACAGATAAAGCATCTGTGTTTAAATAAATATTAATGACCCGCTTATAGGCAGAAATCTTTGGTGGCGAGACCCAGACAAACACAAATAATACAAAAAAAAAAAAAAAATATAGACGGATTATTTTTACTTTTTTAAAGCATCCCACGGCTGATTTAAAGAAGTTCGCTGAAGATCGCTTCTGTTGGATTATATTATTCATTGTTATATTCTTTGTGTCTGTTTTATATATTTATATATTTAACCAGGATCCTGCTTAAAGCCAAACAGAAGATTCCCTTAAAAAAAATTCAGATGCAAATCTTTCGTAAAAAATCATAACTAGGGTTTGGAAAAAACCGGAAAATTTTGAAAACCGGTTTTTCGGTTTTTGACAAAGCGGAAAACCGGTAAACCGGTTTTAAACCGGTTTTTTTTTCAACATCTGAATCTATTTAAAACGCACCACCATTTTTGGAAGTTAAATTAATTGGTATACAACAATATTTTAGAAATATTTTATGGCTTGGTACGTACTATACGGAAAAAGATCCCTTGAGTAAATAAAATTATTATTATTTTTTATTTTTTAAAACACTCACCCTTTTTTCCCATTCCCACTCACACACACCCATACACACAGTCTTTTCGGCAACTTAGGCCATATAAGACTTTAAACGATAACCGTTATTAATGAATATATCTATTTTGTGGGTCCAGGCATTCTTATTTAAGCCATTTGGTATCCAAATGGCTTAAATAAAATCATCTGACTGCCTGGGATTCGAACCCAAGAAAATTATTATTACTACTATTCCAATCCAGTGCCTGCTTGAGGATTTGTTTCATAGAATACAAAAAATCCAAAAAATATATATTTCTCTATACATTTCCTATCGGAGAAATCGTAACTTTCGGAATTAATAACTCAAAAAGTTAAAGGAATTTCCGGGACCCGAGTATTTTTTCTGGACTCTATAATGTCCTCTATAAGACGGCAAAATTTCGTCATTCCAACGGAAAGTTGGTCAATCAGAGCGAGACTGACGGACGGACAGACGGACACTCCGCTAATATTAAATATAGATTATTTAAATATTGGAAAAAAAAGGGGAAAAAATATAAATAATTTATAATTTTTTTTTTTTTAATTTATTTAAGGTCTTTTTCGGCATCTAACTAATTTGAATACAAGTATTACTGAAGAAAAAATTTAAAAAAAAACCGAATTCGGTTTTTCAGGAAAAACTCGGTTTCTCGGTTTTTGAAAATTAGCCAAAAAACCGGTATACCGGTTTCGGTTTCCACCGGAGTCCAAACCCTAATCATAACCTCCCCTCCCAGAGACAAATTCTGGTTGAGCTACTGGCGTGGGAAAATTAATGATATTATCTTAGAGGAGAGAACAATCTCACTAATTTTTTGTCTTTACTGTACTTGTATTTTATTACCAAAGACAAGATTTAAAAAAAATATATTTTTAACAACCCCATGCCGAGAATAATAAAAAGTTCTTTGTCTCACATACCACGTATTTTCGTATTGTTGTTGTTTGTCTGTTATTTATATCACATTTGATTGGGTGAACAAACAAAGATGTCCATATCCATAATATGCTAGGTATAGATAGAGAAGAGAAGTTGGTAAACAGGTGATAGAACAGGGATTGAACCCCCGGGAGTTTGCGTCTGGCTGGTAACCCGCAAAAGCTGCCTTTAGGAGGAATTCCGCCTGGATGTTGTCGATCTAATTATTTCCAGGCACGTCCTAGCCGAGTGCTTTGCGTTATTAAGGCAACAACATGAAATGCAGCCCAAGAGAGAGAGATCATAACCGATCCATATTGCAGGCCACATACCCATATTTATGAGATGGAATTATAATGTTTGAGAGAGAAAAATGTAAAAAACAGAGGTGTGGTCTTTTTTATAAAATAGGTATATGAAATTAGCATCATTCTCTTCACGCCTCGCTTATTTCTTTATCATATACGTAAAGTGGTAGTAAATTTTTGGAGGCGATTTTTTGTTTTACGTTCACTTTTTTTGAACATTGCCAAAGCCTGGCAAGAAGAAAGAACATCAACCATGATCGTTGTTTATAATCAATGCCAAGTAGACCTGAATCCCTGGATGGATGGCCCAGAGAAACGCCTACCGATAAATGAAATTTTCTTGGATATCTAAAGGCCTTGGCAGCCGAAAAGACAAAATAAATTTTAAAAAATTTAATCTCGGCATCTTAGGCCATTTGGGCTTATATAATTTTTACGATATTAATAATTCAGACAAACTTATTTAAAGTAAATCATTTGAAATCCAAATTCGCTAAGATCCCTTGGTGCTCAAGCTCAACAACTAATTGTCTGATAGATGAGAAGAAAAGGGTTACATAAAGAAAGGACAAGAAGCCTTAGCTCGGGTAACTCGTGGTCGCCATCCACGTACTCACAATTTGTGAGCCCCTGAGTGTTTATTTTTTGATGTTTATAAATTTTAATCATAATAGTTAAAGCGAATTTAGAGAAAATCGAGAAAAACCCAAAAAAGTACATCAGTAAAGTACTAGTTCGTTTGGTTTAACCTCTTCTTAATATCAAATCTCAACCTTTAAGGCTCTTTTAATTCTTGATTTAAATTGATAACAAACAGATTTACGCGAACGGGTTTTTTGGACCATAAAAACGTGTATTTCCATCAAAATCTCGACATCGGATTTTTGACATAAATGCATTAATTCTAAATATTAACATATATATGTAACGGCGGATGATATTGATATATTGTAATTAATAATGAAATTAATTAACTCGAAATAAACAAAAAAACAACAAAATTGAATCACCAAGTGACTGCGTGAATTTTTTCCAAGCGTAAAAATAATATATCTGTAAACGATCAAAAATTAAATGTTCTTTACAAGAGAAAATTACTCATTAATATGATAATATCAAAATGAGTATTATAATATATCATGAAAAAAATTAATAATATCAAAAGAAAAGATCAAAGATCTTTTTTGTTTATTACTAGATTTTTTTTTTATTATTCTAATGAATATAAATAAAAGACATTAAAATTTAAATGAAATTAAAATCTCAGCAGGTGGTTAATTTAATTAAGTAGAAAAAAAAAAAAACTTTTTGAATTCTGGTTTTTATAACCAGTCAGACATGATGATATTATCGACCTTTCATATCTCTATGCTATATGAAATCAAATTCTCATTATTAATCAACTAACAACTGACAAAACAGATACCATCAATCTATTTAATTCTTTTAATATAGTGATCCTTTTTAAAAAAATATATTTTTTAAATAGTATTGAATATATTCGGTTATATGTTTCAAGATATCCATGAATTAAAAATTAATACTTATTTCGTGTCATCCTCAGAAGTGATTTAAGAGGGAGTAGCAGGGCCGGATCTAGGGGGGGGGGGGGGCAGTGGGTGTGTGTGCCCCGGGGGCAGATATCAGGGGTCGGCAATTAAAGAAAGATTTACTTAAAAAAAAAGGTAAAATGATATGAATTTTGTATAGAAAATCTTAAGGAAGGGGCGGCAAATTAAATTTTGCCCTCCCTAAAAATCTTCTAGTTCCGGCCCTGGGGAGTAGTACCTAAAGTAGTTCACATGTTATTGTCAAGAGATGCTTTAGTGAATAAGAGAACTTGCTTTCCTCTGAGGATGTCTGTCATTGGTCAATTTTTTCGTTATTTTAAAAAAAATATATAAGTAATTAATATTTATGTTTTCATTTCTAGATATAAAGAAGATTTAAAGAATTTTTTTTGTATTGTAAATTTCTTGATTAAAAAAAAATAATATATCATATTTTAAATTTCTTCATTAACAAAAAAGCTTCAAAAATTTCTTAAAATTTTTAAGTTATTTGAGATACAAATTTAGAGGCCACTCCAACTTCTCCCTAACAACTGAGTGCCTCGTGCCTGTCCCGGGTTCAATTCCCGTTCCAAGCGAAAATTTCAAATGAATTGAACCAATCATTTGAAATAAATAAGGATGCCGAAAAAGAATTTAAATAAAAACAACTGATTATCGAAATACCTAGAAGTGTTAATTTTTAATTAAAGAATATCTTGAAACTAGTGTATTATTTGTAAATTTAATTTAAATAAAAGTGTTTCCAAACGTTAAAACAGTCCAAACTGAAGAAAAAATTAAATTTGATAGAGTCCCAAAAGAACCAACTCTAGACAGAAAAACTATAAATTTCACGATTTTAATCAAAAACATTTTAATCAGTAATAATATACTGTAGATGAATTAAATATACTGGGAGGATTCTGGAGAAAGTAAACCAGCAATTGCTTTCTTTGTAAAATAATTTATTCAGCAAATATTTCAGAATGCATTAAGCATCTCATTATACAGTTGTGGAGCGTGCTCGAAAATTATAAAATAGGTATTGAGAAACCATTCTAAGAACTAATTATATTTTAATATACGATTCAAAAAACACAAAATATATATAATTTTAAACAAATTTCTCTTCAGTGACTTGCTAAACGCGTGCACATTCTAATAATTTACTGTAGAAAGCAATCGGTGGTTTACTTATTACATTAACTCAATAATATTAATCTGTCCACTTTGAATGCGCCACTATCCACAGTCTTCTCTATACAAAAAAATCGGGATAGCCTTAATAAAATTCTAGAATTAGAACTGAAATAATGAAATATTATTTTATGCAGTTCTCTTAATTAATTAGAGAAAAACAAAAGATTGAATTTAACTTCATACGATACGTGTATTGCGTAAGTTTTCCCATAGAATTTGAATCTAATTTCTTAATCTTTCGCTGGGGATTAGATTAGAGTTCTTCATTTTTTTCTTTAACATGTGTTCATTTGATTTCTTCATCTGTTTTTTTTTTTTTTTTTTTTTTTTATGCGATGTTTGTTAGAGAAGAAGTAGAGGAATCATCGTGGGAAAATGAGTTTGCCAACATTAAAAAGCTCCTCCCTCCTATTCACTCTCATTTAATCATTTTTCATTTAAAGTTTATGGGATTCTAAAAGAGGCTCCATGAACTTAAATCAAATTTTTTTTATTTAATTATTTATTTACAAATAGATAGAGTAGCCTAAAATTAGGGCTACAGAGAAGATTTTCTAAAAAAGCACAAAAATTTAAATAATTAAATTTTAATAATTCTCAATTAGTCGAGATTAGTCGACCTGATTCATGTCTATTCTCTAAAAACCGACGTTAAAATTTAAAATAAACAAATGAGTGTTAAAAAGTAATGTAAAAACAATCAGTGTTAAAAAAATGCTTTTCTCTAAACAGCTTTAACAGCGACGTTAACATGTTGCTTTTATTTCAAAGCTATCAAAATCATAACCTTACTTTTTAGGTTAAGGACGCCATTTTTATTTTAAACACGACGTTAAAATATTAAAGCCACCTCCTAGACTTGGCATTAATTTTTAACACTATTTACTAAATGTTAACGCTTTGGCTTTAAAGTTTTTGTTTATAGAATATCTATTTGAAGCAAGGAAGTGATTTTGAAATTTTTTTAACGCTGATTGTTTGTACATTACTTTTTAACACCTATTTGTTTATTTTATATTTTAACGTCTGTTTTTAGAGAATAGACCTGATTATGTGTTGATTTATAATCAATAAATAACTTGAAACATTTAACCAAGTGTTTTATTTAAATATTTTAATTTCTGAAGGTATGTTAATGCAATTTGCCGGTCTTAATAAGCCTATGCTTATATTTTTTGGCGAATAAATCTCGTTAAAATTCTATACTTTTTTTTTGGCAACCCTTGATTCTCTTTTCCCTTGATAATATTTTCCCCTTCCCTTTCGCTTCACAAAGTAAATATTCTGTTTCCCCTGGGATAAGCACTTGTTCCCTCTCTCTTGTACAAATCAAAATGTTAATTTTCTTCATTATTAGCTTGTAATTAAGATTAGATGAAATTAAATTTTTTTTTTTATTAAAACTTTTAGAATTCTAAGGGGTTAAGTTTTTTATTTAATTAAACAAACATTTTAATAATTATCATTCCTTTTTTTTTTATTTAAAACAAATCTAACAAGTGTATAAAATCCGGCCGATTTCGGAATTTTAGAAAATGGTAGGGGAAAGTAATTTGTAGAACCTATTTTTTATAAAATCAAAAATGTTAGGGAATAAAGGAGATGGAGGCAGCGCAATTGGAGAGTGTTTATTCCAAAAACGGCCCAACTATACGAATAATTAGTGATTTTTTAAATTTATTATAATACAAATAGCGTTAAAGTGAATTGGTTTTATTTTTAAAATGAATATATTAGCTCAAGAGAGCAATTTCCTTTTATTAATGACTCCCGGACACCTGAAAATTGTAGAATAATAGAACTCATTTATTATTTTTTATTTACGTTAATTATTATACTTTGCTTTTTCCTTTAAAGATTATAATCCATATCATAATCTAAAAATAATTATTATAATTATCTATTCCGCTGGGAGTTTTATTTTTATAATGGAAGAAAAATTCTAATCATATGAAAATCTGATCGAAAACTATGGAGGTTTTGTAATTAAACGAAATGAGATTTTCATTCGCAACGTTTTTGAAGAAACAAGAACGGGGAGGACGTAACCAGGGAGAGTATCTGCTCGCAAAATAAAAAATAAAATTTAAAAAAAAATATAAATTATAATTTATTTAAAAAAAAATTCAAATTTAAAATTTATTGAAAAATATTAATAAAATAGAAAAGGTATAAATAGATGGTTGGTGTCTTCGGTGGGGATTGGCGTTTCGGTCGCAAGTGGCCGACCTTCGTCCGAACTGCAGTGAAGACGGACGTTTCGGTCCTCTGCCTTAACTGGTGACCGTCTCTCGGCCCGAAGACAAAATAGGTGGTGCCGGCGGCTGCACATCGAGTGGTGTCGAGGGCGGCTCCATAGCCATCGAATGAGTGTGTTGGCGGCCTCACAGCCCGCCGTTGAGATATGTTGGCGGCTGAATAATGAGCCATCGAGTGAAGATGATAGTGGCTTCACAGCCCGCCAATGAATAGGTTAGCGGCCCCACAGCCCGCAGTCGAATGATATATATTTCTGATGGTGGACGACGACCAACTCCTCTCACAAGTGGGGAAGGTGGAGAAAAAGGATTAATTATTTCTTTAATTACAAATTTCTCAATAAATCTCATTTTAGAATTTTATATTTAAATTTATATCTTAATAAGGAAAGGGATTAATAATTATTATTATTATTCCCGAACTGGATTTATAAAAAAAAAATTTAGAAAAATAGGCTAAAATCAATATTAAAATAAAAAAAAAAACGATCTCTCCCTGGGATCGTTGCGCATTCTTTAATCTATTTAATAAAACTTCAGGATTGTGCATATGGAGGTGAAGGGTTCGAGGCGAAGAGATGACAATCAGTCGATCTCTAGAAACGATCACGAAAAGGTGGTTAAGTTTTCACACTGCTATTCTTTAAGAGAAAATGTCCCTGTACCCGTCCTTTCCCTATGCTGAATCCAAGTACTGAAGTTAGATTAAATAGAGGGTTTTGGATTAATTACACTAATTTGTTAGAATTCTAACTTTATTGATTACATTTTTACTTTCTTTTACCTATATATATGTCGAGTTAAAAGGCGTTTTAACAAATATTAACTAGCTAGAGTCTTGTTTGAAAAGGAAATATTCTTATCTCTTTTCGATTTTCTATACTAGTACTAGTAATTTACTGATGTACTTTTTTAGTTTTTTCTCGATTTTCTCAAAATTCGCTCCAACGATTTTGATTAAAATTTTAAAATCAATTATTTTTTAGATGCTCTTTAAAATGTATATTCTTATTTTGCCATTGAAATTTTTTTAAGACCACTCTACTCTTGTAGTTCATAGAAAAGGTAGGAGAAATGGTTGTCATGGTAACAAAATATAAATATCTTTATATATAGAGAGAAAGTATTGGATTCATGTCAAAAATTCGATGTCGAGATTTTGATGGATCTTCACGTTTTGAGGTCCCCTGAATCCAAAAAAGTGGTTTTCGCGACATGGTCTGTCTGTGTGTCTGTGAACAAAATATCTCAAGAACGAAAAGTGCTAGGAGGTTGAAATTTTATATTTAAGTTAGGCACGTGGCCGTGACACGAAGCTTTTGAACAAAATCGACCAAAGAGTACTAGTACTTTACTGATGTACTTTTTCAGTTATTTTTTCGATTTTCTCTAAATTTTCTCCAACGATTTTTTTTTAAATTCAAAAATCAATTATTTTTTAGATTCTCAATAAAATGTATATTCTCATTTTGTCAGTGAAATCTTCTGAAGACCACTTTACTCTTGTACTCCATAGAAAAGATAGGAGAAATGGTTGCCATGATAACAAAATATAAATATTTTCCCACGTTTATAAATTTTACATCTTGAATTCAAATGTACCGTACTGTCGGAAACTAAATATATCTCGAAACAAAAAAATCTGGTGTGACAAGCACAGAACACAACTTTCGATTACCGAAGATAAGAGAAAGTTGTGTGCCGTGCGACAATGACACCAGATTTTTAAATTTCGATTTTTTATTTTTATTTAAAAAAAAACAACTTTTAATAAATTTGTTGGTTTCTGGTAAAAATTCAAAATTTGATCGGTTATCTACTGGTAAAATCAGTTGTTTTTTTTGTGTGATCTGTCTTTAAGGGACTTTCTTCCATCTCATTATTCATGCAAGCCAGCATGTAAATGGATTTATCGGTGGTGAGTCTTTTTTTACGTCATTGCACGCACAATTAGCGCCCGGGTGCATAAAAAATGGTGGGGAGAGGTCTTTTGTTTGGCTTCTATCACCACTCCCTCTTTTTTTTGTTGGACTTGATCGTTTTTGAAAGAGCACTCTGATAATTACCATTGGACACGGGATTTTTTCAGGCGGACTTTTATAGGAAATCAATCAGAGTAGAAAAAAAATCCCCCTCCCCTTTTCTCTATCTCTCTCTCTCTCTAATTACTAATAAATTATAGAATTTCATCGAATGCACATCTATAAAATTAACGGAGGGAAATCTCTCTCATTATTCGAAAATTTATTTACAATTAATTCCTCGTTTAACAAACCACACATGAATTAGGGTGTGGACAATGTGATATTTGTGGATATTTTAGTAAATAAAAGAAAATGTACTTTCCTAAATTACTAGTATTTTTCTTTCTCTTTGTGACAGGTGATTGAATTGTTAATTCATTTATTGATCTGACTACTTTTTCAAAACACAGGTTTTTGGATAAAAATTATTTTATTTTTCAACGTAGTCTCCTTTAAGCTCTATACACTTTAACGTTTCTCCAATTTTTTTATCTCTTCCAAAAATAAGATTTGTTGAGGAGTCAGCTGATAGTTGCCTGCTGACAGGATCATTGTTGCCATTTCAGTTAAGAGGCGGGAAATTCAAAAAGTCACGCACTTATTGACCTGCCCTCGTATAACAACTCTATCTTCATCTCGATGCATTGCAATTGCCAATAATCTCATAAGAACTGATGATGACATTATTTAATTAAAGTCGAAACGTTTTTCTTGTATTGGTATTTTCATTTGATAGAGGCTATCCTGTTTGGCTGACATCTCTTCCTACGTATTGATCAATCATATTTATATTTATTAACTCAAAAGGTGAAAGAACCGCTGGGAGTTGATCCACGAATTTGCCGATTTGTACTCAACATGCCCTACGAGTACACTTGTCTGTCTGTCCGACTGTCCGTCTGTCTGTCACGCTCTATTTGGACAACTTTCAGTTGGAATTTTGAAACGAAATTTTTTATGCTTAAAGATGACCTTCTAGGAATTACAGGAAAATTATTTTCATCCCGAAATTCCTATAACTTTTTGAGTTATTAATTCCTTAAGTTACGATTTAACGCCTTAAAATATCTATAAAATTCAAAATAAGAGCTTCTTCTACAAGGCTAATAAAAAATTTGTAGCGTTTTCTTTTCAAAAACCCTTTTTTAGAGCATATTTTCTGTTAAAATTTAAATTTCTCTATATCTATAAAACTAGAGCTGATGGAGCAAAACTGATGGCATTTTTGGAATCAGTACTATCCATATACCCAAGAGTAGCTCTAAATTTCAATGCACCAAAAAAAAAAAGTTTGTTCTTGTTAGCTTGTGTTTATCTTTATATATAAAAGGAAATTAATTTTCAGAGTGAATTTGTATTTAGATGTAAATTACATTTTCTAGCTTGTAATAATAACTCACGTCAGTTAACAACACACATCACAATAATTTAAATTAGAGTCGCTGTTGAGATATTTTCGAAACTATTTCAACTATTATACAATATTCAAATTGGGTTGAATAGATGAATGTGTGTGTGTGTTATATTTTCCCAAGTTCTAGAGAATTTCATTCCTTTGCATATAACATAATATTTTTTTTTAGTCTTCCCAAAGTTAAAGACTCACCCACACACATTCTGTATATTTAATTTAGAGAGCCAGCCTGGCCTGGCATTATGTTTGTCCAATGCATTAGCACGCTCGCACGCTCATAGACGTATGTCTCGCATGCACGCACGCACAGATGCATGTTTTTCAAAGACCGCTTTGTCGTTTTGAATGTTTGCTACTTAAAATGCTTAAAATGGTGTGAAAAAAACAACCTGACTATTTCTAACCGATTCGGTTTATTTTATAATGTAACTAATTAATTTTCTTTTTTTTTTTTTAGTGGACTATTTTTTTTTTACTTTCTCTTACTTATGATTTTGATTAAAATTCAAAAATCAATTATTTTTTAGATGCTCTTTAAAATGTATATTTTAATTTTGCCTTCAAAAGCACATTTTACTCTTGTACTTCATAAGATAGGATAGAATGATTGCCATGGTAACAAAATATAAATATTTATGTTTATAAATTTTACATCTTGAATTTTAATGGCCCTCGGGGCTTGGTGTAGAGGTTAGCGTGCTAACCTCGTATATCAAACGTCGCGGGTTCGGACCCCAGGCAGTCCGATGATTTTATTTAAGCCAATTGGATACTAAATGGCTTAAATAAGAATGCCTGGACCCCATATATGTATATTAAATCAATAACGGTTATCGTAAATGTCTTATATGGCCTGAGTTGCCGAAAAGACAGTGTGAATGTGTGTGAGTGTGAATGAGAAAAAAGTGTGAATGTTTAAAAAAGATGTACTGGCGCAAACTAAAAATATATCAACAAGGTAAGAGGAAGCTGTGCGATAAGTTACACCGGACTTTTCAACTAGGGGATGATAAAATTATATACCGTATCACAAAAAGTGTGCTTGTATTGTATATTAATATAATTTAAATTTTGAAGTAAAAACACAGAAGAGGAAACGCTGCACCATCTCCAATGACACTCGTTTGATTTAATGAGAGAGCTACGTGGTTTGAAAAGACGTCACTTGGGAACAAGAAAAGAGCGGATGATACGCTACCAAAATAAGTTAATAAATAATAAGTAAGTGAGGTTTGGAGGACAGCAGCCAGGAAGGTAGCCTCTATTTAATAAAGCAGACTCCTTTAACAAAACGTTTCGGCTAATTTTAATTGCGTTTTGTTAAAGGAGTCTGCTTTATTAAATAGAGGCTACCTTCCTGGCTGCTGTCCTCCAAACCTCACTTACTGATATCTCACAGTCACATCTCTCCAATTAATAAATAATAATTTCAAAAGATGGTTCTTTCATTGAAAATAATTTGAACAGATCTAATTTTTTCTAATTTCACTTCTTTTGTATGAATACAAGTTGATTTTTATTTGTATTCTTGATGTTTTTTCGAGATTTGAAATATACATATAAAAAAAAAATCGCGATATTTCGATCGAAGGTTGTTGGTAGTAGTAATACCTGAGGGGAAGGGTGAATACCTATAAAGTGAAAGAGAAAGAGAGAAAGGGTGCCAGGTGTTACCCTTGTACACAACCAGGGGTGGCTGGCTAATGACTCAATTTCGCCTCGGTGCAGAACAAATATAAAATTCGCATCCTTCTCAATTTTGCCATCCGGCGTTTATGATTTATGCTCAACATGCGAGATTTAATATCCCTCAAGTCGTTGAGTTTCATCATCATCATCATCATCATCATCAAACATGCCATATGTTGTATTAATATATACAATCATTCCACTCGGCAGGTTTTTATGAATATAATATCACTACAAATATTTGATAAACTACTTTGATTTGTATTTTATAAGTAATATATACATATTTTTAGACAAAATTAGAGAAGATAGCAAATTTGCAAGATGAGTTTGTGTTTATGATTGTGCCAAATTGCGCCCCCGGAATTCGAACCAGGATCTTCACACTTTCGCAGTGGGCGGATTATCTTTATCCTAGGTAGTTGATCCAAATAAACACAACATCTCCCATATTCTAATTAAATTGTTTACTAAAGGAGTTAATTTATCAATATGGGAGTTTAGGCTTTCGTAGTTGTCGTTAATGCATAATTTCGAGTAAAGTGAGGCCAATTTCAGGTACAATAATGAAATTAGAATTTCATTTCGGGCTTTTAAGGCCCTCCACGGTTTCGCGGCGGGCGGACTAGGATAAAGGTAGTTCGGCCACCGGAAAAGATGGAGGTGCTGGTTCGAGACCAGTGTGCGGAATTCATAAACATAAACTCATCTCGTAATTTCGCTATTTTAAAAGATATATTGACTGGATAGCAGTTTATCTGAGCGTTAATTGAAAAAAATTCCATTTTCTCTCGAGTGTGGAAGTGGCTGTGATTAATATTTTAGAAGAATGGCAGGAGGTAGCAGCCAGGAAGGAGCGTCTCCAAAACAATGAAACTCCCAGATATTCGCGACGTTTCGGCCGAAATTTATTTGACCATCAACAGGCAATCAGGAGTTGTCATATGTAAATTTATATAAATATATTTATGCATATGTTGTTTTCGACTTGTTAATAACAATAAAATATTAATTTTGCTATTAGGCAATCGGAAGGCTTAGGATTAGATTACCTCCTGACATATCTAAGCCTTCCGATTGCCTAATAGCAAAATTAATATTTTAATGTTATTAACAAGTCCAAAACAACATATGCATAAATATATTTATATAAATTTACACATGACAACTCCTGATTGCCTGTTGATGGTCAAATAAATTTCGACCGAAACGTTGCGAATATCTGGGAGTTTCATTGTTTCCTGGCTGCTAACTCGTGCCATTCTTCTAAAAAAAAAATTCCATTTTTTCAAACAAAGCTCTACCTATTTATAATAAGAGCAGGCTATTATCGAGTTTTTTTTTTTTAATAACTCTGCGCACTCGGTTTTTTTTCTCTCCTTTCGTTTCGGGCTTAAAGATGAATAGAAATAATTTAAAAAAAAAGTCACTAAAAAGAATTTTAAGCATCCATATCTGTGAATTTAATTCAACCCCCTTAGAGGGGGTAAAAGAACTTTAGGAATCCTGGGTTCGATTTCCGGGTAAATTTCGGATAAAGTGTGGCTAACTTCAGGTATTATATACCTATATACAAATAATCCGAAATTTATTTATTTATTGACCAATTTTAAATCCCTTTGCTAATTTGATGAGCTGCATGAAAAACCAGCCCTTTGAGGAATAAACAAGGATCTTATGAAGTTAAAATTTTCAAGAAAATTCACATTTAAAAAAGAATAAAAGGGCCCCTGAGGCGTTTTAGTTATTGATATAAGCTTATATCTTCATCCGACCGAAGAACAAGACCATTAAATATTCAAATGGCTATATATATATGTTGGATGAAATAAAAATTTTCTTCATTCGTTCCATGTTCGGGAAGTGAATTGCTTTTCAACCTCCTCTTTAGATGGGGAGTTTATTGACACGAACGACTACGGAAGACGATCAGATCCAATGATCGGACGATCCAATAAACGGTAAACACGCCTGAGTATTATGGGGGTGGAGCGGGCGCAATTCTCGTCCTTTAAGGGGCCATCGAACCCGGGACCGACGACGTCATTCCTCAAGTGATTGATGCTTGAGTCGTGCAAGCGTGACAACACAATCAGCCCACGGGAACAACAGAGAAGAGAATAGGAGAGAGAGAGAGAGAGAGATCCATAGATTCAAATAATAATGATTATTAAGGCAGCTAATTAGTTTTATAGTAATTTAACATCCGGTATAATCTTTTATCTGATGTCTCTCAGGTCTTGATTTGGTATACAAGTGGAGAGGGGTAGTTGTAAAATTTGACTTTTACTCCAACTAAAATTCAAAATTTCTGGTCTTTTAGGTCCCAAATTATTCAAAAAAATCTGGTGTGACTGGCGCACAGCACGCAACTCTTCGGTAAAAGTTTTGTTCTGTGCTTGTCACACCAGATTTTTTGTATCGACATGTATTTAGTTTCCGACAGTACGGTACATTCGATTTTCAAGATTTAAAATTTATAAGTAGGCCTATGTGAAAATATTTATATTTTGTTACCATGGCATCCATTTCTCCTATCTTTTCTATGGATTACAAGAGTAAAGTGGTCTTCAGAAGATTTCAATGACAAAATGAGAATATACATTATATAGAGAATCAAAAAAATAATTGATTTTTGAATTTAAAAAAAAATCGTTGGAGCGAATTTTGAGAAAAAAACTCAAAAAGTGCATCAGTAAAGTACTAGTACTCTTTGGCCAATTTTGTTCAAAAGCTTCGTGTCACGTCCCATGGGGGTGCCTAACTTAAATATACAATTTCAACCTCTTAGCTCTTTT
>JAKCPI010017026.1:0-15880 GCA_023213315.1 Euborellia annulipes
GTCCCTAAGCAGATGTTGAGCTAGACTCACCCTCCGGATGGTTTCACACAACCAATGATACCACACAATGCCTTTTCTCCTTTTTTTTAAAGGTAAGCGTTTCATCTTGTGCATTCATGTATGTTATAATATTGTCAAATTATTCTCTCTCTTTAAAACATCTATGAAAAAATGCTTGGTAATAATATGGAATTTAAATTATAATATGTTGCGTACTTTCAAAATGAGTTGTATTGTGTGTTTATGTTAAAAGAAGAATAAATTGTCTTAAATTCAAAGATATAAGCCAGATGTTTTCATTTCTTTTTTTCTCACTTATTTAAAAAATGATTATTTATTTTTAAAAAAAATCTGGTGTAACTAATATAGGCTACTAATTATATTTTGTATATAAATTACTTAATTAAGAAAACATAAAATATATAGGGTTTTCAGATTTAAGTATTTAAGCTAATAGGAACAGCCAGGAAGAGTAGTTGAAGTTAAGCCAAGTCAAGTTCTGTTTATCTCAGGATAGGCAATCTCCCAGAAGATTTGAGAGTTGAAAGGCCATAAAACTCCCTATTTGTTTAAATTTACACAATTGTAAACTAAAAGTCAAAATGGCCTCAGCAGACGAATGAGTAAAGTATAAAAAAAATTTTGAAGAGTTACCCCACATAGCACTGCAACCAAAAATCGGACATTTCGACGCAACAGGGACGTTCTGCGATGTCCCAAAGTTGCAACATCGTCCCTTCGACGTCTAAATGTCCGCTTTTTGGTTGCAGTGCTATGTGGGACGTTACTTTTGCAGTTTTGATGTAAATTGTGTTTATTTTCGTATTTATAAGGAAAATTTCAAGCCCGAGACAAAAAAAAAGAACAGACTTAGCAGCGAAATCTATTTTATTATTTTATTACTAGCCATACAAGACTGACGTTTCGGCCTTGCGGTTGGGGGTTAATCAGCGATACATCGTCAAATGGACAGAGGGCAACGAAGAATCCAAAGACGTATAACCAATTATCTAAATATACCAATAAAAGTATATTAATTGAAGGGACAGAAATTTCAGACGCATCGCGGAGAGGCAGGTAACACCATTTCTGATGGTGGTGGTGGAGAGATAGACTTCTTCTTTATATCTTTTCTTGCATTTATATATTGATATATTATAAACGTGTGAGGCGATCTTCCTTTTTTATAGTCTGAGATGAATGGAAATCCATTTGGAAAGTCTGTCTTGGGGGGTTGGGGTAATGGGGGGAGGGGAGTTGTTTTTATGGGCTCCTGCTTGCTACCAGGCTTTTTTTTGTGAAGGTGTCCTTCGCTCGTGATTAATGTCGGTGCTTATATGCTCATTGAAAGCATCTCCAGGGAAGAAGACATGATGCATTTCGTGAATAAACAACTCTCCTACTCCCTTCTTTTTTTGAGGACACTAAAACGTGAAGATGTTTTTTTTTTATTATTTTTTATTACAATCCTTGAATATTATTATTAGCTCGCTATCTCTTTCTCTTTTAAGTTCTTATTGAATTTTTTTAAGGAATAAATTAAACATTTGAATAAATATTGAGGACGTGAACGGATAAAAATGAGGTTATTTTTGTCATAATTAATATTATTTATTTTATAATATGCAAGTCGTAAGAAACTCCGAAAGATTCGTTGAACTCTTTTCACCAGTAAAATTTTTATCAAGTCCTAAATATTGAAATTGTTTACAGATAAAGCATCTGTGGTTAAATAAATATTAATGACCCGCTTATAGGCAGAAATCTTTGGTGGCGAGACCCAGACAAACACAAATAATACAAAAAAAAAAAAATATAGACGGATTATTTTTACTTTTTTAAAGCATCCCACGGCTGATTTAAAGAAGTTCGCTGAAGATCGCTTCTGTTGGATTATTATTATTCATTGTTATATTCTTTGTGTCTGTTTATAAATATTTATATATTTAACCAGGATCCTGCTTAAGGCCAAACAGAAGATTCCCTTAAAAAAAAATTCAGATGCAAATCTTTCGTAAAAAAATCATAACCTCCCCTCCCAGAGACAAATTCTGGTTGAGCTACTGGCGTGGGAAAATTAATGATATTATCTTAGAGGAGAGAACAATCTCACTAATTTTTTGTCTTTAGTGTACTTGTATTTTATTACCAAAGACAAGATTAAAAAAAATATATTTTTAACAACCCCATGCCGAGAATAATAAAAAGTTCTTTGTCTCACATACCACGTATTTTCGTATTGTTGTTGTTTGTCTGTTATTTATATCACATTTGATTGGGTGAACAAACAAAGATGTCCATATCCATAATATGCTAGGTATAGATAGAGAAGAGAAGTTGGTAAACAGGTGATAGAACAGGGATTGAACCCCCGGGAGTTTGCGTCTGGCTGGTAACCCGCAAAAGCCGCCTTTAGGAGGAATTCCGCCTGGATGTTGTCGATCTAATTATTTCCAGGCACGTCCTAGCCGAGTGCTTTGCGTTATTAAGGCAACAACATGAAATGCAGCCCAAGAGAGAGAGAGATCATAACCGATCCATATTGCAGGCCACATACCCATATTTATGAGATGGAATTATAATGTTTGAGAGAGAAAAATGTAAAAAACAGAGGTGTGGTCTTTTTTATAAAATAGGTATATGAAATTAGCATCATTCTCTTCACGCCTCGCTTATTTCTTTATCATATACGTAAAGTGGTAGTAAATTTTTGGAGGCGATTTTTTGTTTTACGTTCACTTTTTTTGAACATTGCCAAAGCCTGGCAAGAAGAAAGAACATCAACCATGATCGTTGTTTATAATCAATGCCAAGTAGAGCTGAATCCCTGGATGGATGGCCCAGAGAAACGCCTACCGATAAATGAAATTTTCTTGGATATCTAAAGGCCTTGGCAGCCGAAAAGACAAAATAAATTTTAAAAAATTTAATCTCGGCATCTTAGGCCATTTGGGCTTATATAATTTTTACGATATTAATAATTCAGACAAACTTATTTAAAGTAAATCATTTGAAATCCAAATTCGCTAAGATCCCTTGGTGCTCAAGCTCAACAACTAATTGTCTGATAGATGAGAAGAAAAGGGTTACATAAAGAAAGGACAAGAAGCCTTAGCTCGGGTAACTCGTGGTCGCCATCCACGTACTCACAATTTGTGAGCCCCTGAGTGTTTATTTTTGATGTTTATAAATTTTAATCATAATAGTTAAAGCGAATTTAGAGAAAATCGAGAAAAACCCAAAAAAGTACATCAGTAAAGTACTAGTTCGTTTGGCTTAACCTCTTCTTAATATCAAATCTCAACCTTTAAGGCTCTTTTAATTCTTGATTTAAATTGATAACAAACAGATTTACGCGAACGGGTTTTTTGGACCATAAAAACGTGTATTTCCATCAAAATCTCGACATCGGATTTTTGACATAAATGCATTAATTCTAAATATTAACATATATATGTAACGGCGGATGATATTGATATATTGTAATTAATAATGAAATTAAATAACTCGAAATAAACAAAAAAACAACAAAATTGAATCACCAAGTGACTGCGTGAATTTTTTCCAAGCGTAAAAATAAAATATCTGTAAACGATCAAAAATTAAATGTTCTTTACAAGAGAAAATTACTCATTAATATGATAATATCAAAATGAGTATTATAATATATCATGAAAAAAATTAATAATATCAAAAGAAAAGATCAAAGATCTTTTTTTGTTTATTACTAGATTTTTTTTTTTATTATTCTAATGAATATAAATAAAAGACATTAAAATTTAAATGAAATTAAAATCTCAGCAGGTGGTTAATTTAATTAAGTAGAAAAAAAAAAAACTTTTTGAATTCTGGTTTTTATAACCAGTCAGACATGATGATATTATCGACCTTTCATATCTCTATGCTATATGAAATCAAATTCTCATTATTAATCAACTAACAACTGACAAAACAGATACCATCAATCTATTTAATTCATGTAATATAGTGATCCTTTTTAAAAAAATATATTTTTTAAATAGTATTGAATATATTCGGTTATATGTTTCAAGATATCCATGAATTAAAAATTAATACTTATTTCGTGTCATCCTCAGAAGTGATTTAAGAGGGAGTAGCAGGGCCGGATCTAGGGGGGGGCAGTGGGTGTGTGTGCCCCGGGCGGCAGATATCAGGGGGCTGCAATTAAAGAAAGATTTACTTAAAAAAAAGGTAAAATGATATGAATTTTGTATAGAAAATATTAAGGAAGGGGCGGCAAATTAAATTTGCCCCCCTAAAAATCTTCTAGTTCCGGCCCTGGGGAGTAGTACCTAAAGTAGTTCACATGTTATTGTCAAGAGATGCTTTAGTGAATAAGAGAACTTGCTTTCCTCTGAGGATGTCTGTCATTGGTCAATTTTTTCGTTATTTAAAAAAAAATACATAAGTAATTAATATTTATGTTTTCATTTCTAGATATAAAGAAGATTTAAAGAATTTTTTTGTATTGAAAATTTCTTGATTAAAAAAAAAAATATATCATATTTTAAATTTCTTCATTAACAAAAAAGCTTCAAAAATTTCTTAAAATTTTTAAGTTATTTGAGATACAAATTTAGAGGCCACTCAAACTTCTCCCTAACAACTGAGTGCCTCGTGCCTGTCCCGGGTTCGATTCCCGTTCCAAGCGAAAATTTCAAATGAATTGAACCAATCATTTGAAATAAATAAGGATGCCGAAAAAGAATTTAAATAAAAACAACTGAATATCGAAATACCTAGAAGTGTTAATTTTTAATTAAAGAATATCTTGAAACTAGTGTATTATTTGTAAATTTAATTTAAATAAAAGTGTTTCCAAACGTTAAAACAGTCCAAACTGAAGAAAAAATTAAATTTGATAGAGTCCCAAAAGAACCAACTCTAGACAGAAAAACTATAAATTTCACGATTTTAATCAAAAACATTTTAATCAGTAATAATATAGATGAATTAAATATACTGGGAGGATTCTGGAGAAAGTAAACCAGCGATTGCTTTCTTTGTAAAATAATTTATTCAGCAAATATTTCAGAATGCATTAAGCATCTCATTATACAGTTGTGGAGCGTGCTCGAAAATTATAAAATAGGTATTGAGAAACCATTCTAAGAACAAATTATATTTTAATCTACGATTCAAAAACACAAAATATATATAATTTTAAACAAATTTCTCTTCAGTGACTTGCTAAACGCGTGCACATTCTAATAATTTACTGTAGAAAGCAATCGGTGGTTTACTTATTACATTAACCCAATAATATTAATCTGTCCACTTTGAATGCGCCACTATCCACACTCTTCTCTATACAAAAAAACTCGGGATAGCCTTAATAAAATTCTAGAATTAGAACCGAAATAATGAAATATTATTTTATGCAGTTCTCTTAATTAATTAGAGCAAAACAAAAGATTGAATTTAACTTCATACGATACGTGTATTGCGTAAGTTTTCCCATAGAATTTGAATCTAATTTCTTAATCTTTCGCTGGGGATTAGATTAGAGTTCTTCATTTTTTTTCTTTAACATGTGTTCATTTGATTTCTTCATCTGTTTTTTTTTTTTTTTTTTTTTTTTATGCGATGTTTGTTAGAGAAGAAGTAGAGGAATCATCGTGGGAAAATGAGTTTGCCAACATTAAAAAGCTCCTCCCTCCTATTCACTCTCATTTAATCATTTTTCATTTAAAGTTTATGGGATTCTAAAAGAGGCTCCATGAACTTAAATCAAATTTTTTTATTTAATTATTTATTTACAAAATAGATAGAGTAGCCTAAAATTAGGGCTACAGAGAAGATTTTCTAAAAAAGCACAAAAATTTAAATAATTAAATTTTAATAATTCTCAATTAGTCGAAATTAGTCGACCTGATCCAGGTCTATTCTCTAAAAACCGACGTTAAAATTTAAAATAAACAAATGGGTGTTAAAAAGTAATGTAAAAACAATCAGTGTTAAAAAAATGCTATTTTCTAAACAGTTTTAACAGCGACGTTAACATGTTGCTTTTATTTCAAAGCTATCAAAATCATAACCTTACTTTTTAGGTTAAGGACGCCATTTTTATTTTAAACACGACGTTAAAATATTAAAGGCACCTCCTAGACTTGGCATTAATTTTTAACACTATTTACTAAATGTTAACGCTTTGGCTTTAAAGTTTTTGTTTATGGAATATCTATTTGAAGCAAGGAAGTGATTTTGAATTTTAAAGCTGATTGTTTTTACATTATTTTTAACACCTATTTGTTTTTTTGTTTTTTTGAATAGCATTTTTTAGACGCTGATTGTTTTTACATTACTTTTTAACACCTATTTGTTTTTTTGAATAGCATTTTTTTAACGCTGATTGTTTTTACATTACTTTTTAACACCTATTTGTTTATTTTATATTTTAACGTCTGTTTTTAGAGAATAGACCTGATTATGTGTTGATTTATAATCAATAAATAACTTGAAACATTTAACCAAGTGTTTTATTTAAATATTTTAATTTCTGAAGATATGTTAATGCAATTTGCCGGTCTAAATAAGCCTAAGCTTATATTTTTTGGCGAATAAATCTCGTTAAAATTCTAAACTTTTTTTTTGGCAACCCTTGATTCCCTTTTCCCTTGATAATATTTTCCCCTTCCCTTTCGCTTCACAAAGTAAATATTCTGTTTCCCCTGGGATAAGCACTTGTTCCCTCTCTCTTGTACAAATCAAAATGTTAATTTTCTTCATTATTAGCTTGTAATTAAGATTAGATGAAATTAAATTTTTTTTTTTATTAAAACTTTTAGAATTCTAAGGGGTTAAGTTTTTTATTTAATTAAACAAACATTTTAATAATTATCATTCCTTTTTTTTTTTATTTAAAACAAATCTAACAAGTGTATAAAATCCGGCCGATTTCGGAATTTTAGAAAATGGTAGGGGAAAGTAATTTGTAGAACCTATTTTTTATAAAATCAAATGTGTTGGGAGTTAAGGAATAAAGGAGATGGAGGCAGCGCAATTGGAGAGTGTTTATTCCAAAAACGGCCCAACTATACGAATAATTAGTGATTTTTTAAATTTATTATAATACAAATAGCGTTAAAGTGAATTGGTTTTATTTTTAAAATGAATATATTAGCTCAAGAGAGCAATTTCCTTTTATTAATGACTCCCGGACACCTGAAAATTGTAGAATAATAGAACTCATTTATTATTTTTTATTTACGTTAATTATTATACTTTGCTTTTTCCTTTAAAGATTATAATCCATATCATAATCTAAAAATAATTATTATAATTATCTATTCCTCTGGGAGTTTTATTTTTATAATGGAAGAAAAATTCTAATCACATGAAAATCTGATCGAAAACTATGGAGGTTTTGTAATTAAACGAAATGAGATTTTCATTCTTTAATCTATTTAATAAAACTTCAGGATTGTGCATATGGAGGTGAAGGGTTCGAGGCGAAGAGATGACAATCAGTCGATCTCTAGAAACGATCACGAAAAGGTGGTTAAGTTTTCACACTGCTACTCTTTTAGAGAAAATGTCCCTGTACCCCTCCTTTCCCTATGCTGAAGCCAAGTACTGAAGTTAGATTAAATAGAGGGTTTTGAATTAATTACACTAATTTGTTAGAATTCTAACTTTATTGATTACATTTTTACTTTCTTTTACCTATATATATGTCGAGTTAAAAGGCGTTTTAACAAATATTAACTAGCTAGAGTCTTGTTTGAAAAGGAAATATTCTTAGTTCTTTTCGATTTTCTATACTAGTACTAGTAATTTACTGATGTACTTTTTTAGTTTTTCTCGATTTTCTCAAAATTCGCTCCAACGATTTTGATTAAAATTTTAAAATCAATTATTTTTTAGATGCTCTTTAAAATGTATATTCTTATTTTGCCATTGAAATTTTTTGAAGACCACTCTACTTTTGTAGTTCATAGAAAAGGTAGGAGAAATGGTTGTCATGGTAACAAAATATAAAAAATAGTTTATCATTTTTACTTTCTCTTACCTCTATATATATGTTAATATATATAGAGAGAAAGTATTGGATTCATGTCAAAAATTCGATGTCGAGATTTTGATGGATATACAAGTTTTGAGGTCCTCTGATTCCAAAAAAGTGGTTTTCGCGACATGGTCTGTCTGTGTGTCTGTGAACAAAATATCTCAAGAACGAAAAGAGCTAGGAGGTTGAAATTTTATATTTAAGTTAGGCACCCCATGGGACGAGACACGAAGCTTTTGAACAAAATCGACCAAAGGGTACTAGTACTTTACTGATGCACTTTTCAGTTTTTTTCGATTTTCTCTAAATTTGCTCCAACGATTTATTTTTTTTAAATTAAAAAATCAATTATTTTTAGATTCTCAATAAAATGTATATTCTCATTTTGTCATTGAAATCTTCTGAAGACCACTTTACTCTTGTACTCCATAGAAAAGATAGGAGAAATGGTTGTCATGATAACAAAATATAAATATTTTCCCACGTTTATAAATTTTACATCTTGAATTCAAATGTACCGTACTGTCGGAAACTAAATATATCTCGAAACAAAAAAATCTGGTGTGACAAGCACAGAACACAACTTTCGATTACTGAAGATAAGAGAAAGTTGTGTGCCGTGCGACAATGACACCAGATTTTTAAATTTCGATTTTTTTATTTTTATTTAAAAAATCTGGTGTGACTGGCGCACAGCACACAACTTTCTCTTACCCTTCGGTAAGAGAAAGTTGTGCACTGTGCTGGTCACACCAGATTTTTTGTGTCGGGATATATTTAGTTTCCGATAGCACCTTAGTTTCAAACTTGCATTTTAAATGTTGACTGCTTCAAATAAACTATGGTTATTTTTCAAAATTTTAATCTCATATTTGGACATTTTATACACAATATAGAATCGTAAATAAATACAAAATTTCATAAGAATTGGAAAAAAAAATTTTAAATGCCTAAAAAGTTCTAAAAGGGGACCCCCTTTTGAATCGAAATTAACATACAAATCCCTATAGGAAATTAACATTAGGCCTATGCGAAGATAAGGTGGAAAGGGAATTTAATAAAAAGAGTAGAGAGAGACGATAATGTTTGCAAGTGAGAGAGAGACATATATGTTTTCTTTGAAACAATTAAAGACACAAATAAATTAAAAAAAAAATGGGAATTTAAATAATAATTGATTTTTAATCTAATAAAAAGAAAAAGATTTAAATTCCGTTACCATGGCAACCATTTCTATCTTTCCTATGAAGAACAAGAGTAAAGTGGTCTTCAGAAGATTTCAACGGCAAAATGAGAATATACATTTTAAAGAGCATCTAAAAAATAATTGATTTTTGAATTTTAAAAAAAATCCTTGGAGGGAATTTTGAGAAAATCGAAAAAAACTGAAAAAGTACATCAGTAAAGTACTAGTACTTTTTGGCCGATTTTGTTCAAAAGCTTATTTTGAGCGTGTGGGAAGGTACCTAAGTTAAATATAAAATTTCAATCCGGTAGCTCAATTCCTTCATGCTAAAAATCTGTCCACACATACAGACACACGCACGCACACACACACACACACACACACACACACACATACATACACACAGACCAATTTGCGGGACCCACTTTTTTGGACTCAGGGGACCTCAAAACATGTATATCCATCAAAATCTCGACATCGAATTTTTGACATGATCGCAATACTTTCTCTCCTATATATTTCATATATAGGCTAAGAGAAAGTAAAAAAACAACTTTTTAATAAATTTGTTAGTTTCTGGTAAAAATTCAAAATTTGATCGGTTATCTACTGGTAAAATCAGTTTTTTTTTTGTGTGATCTGTCTTTAAGGGACTTTCTTCCATCTCATTATTCATGCAAGCCAGCATGTAAATGGATTTATCGGTGGTGAGTCTTTTTTTACGTCATTGCACGCACAATTAGCGCCCGGGTGCATAAAAATGGTGGGGAGAGGTCTTTTGTTTGGCTTCTATCACCACTCCCTCTTTTTTTTTTGTTGGACTTGATCGTTTTTGAAAGAGCACTCTGATAATTACCATTGGACACGGGATTTTTTCAGGCGGACTTTTATAGGAAATCAATCAGAGTAGAAAAAAAAATCCCCTCCCCTTTTCTCTATCTCTCTCTCTCTCTAATTACTAATAAATTATAGAATTTCATCGAATGCACATCTATAAAATTAACGGAGGGAAATCTCTCTCATTATTCGAAAATTTATTTACAATTAATTCCTCGTTTAACAAACCACACATGAATTAGGGTGTGGACAATGTGATATTTGTGGATATTTTAGTAAATAAAAGAAAATGTACTTTCCTAAATTACTAGTATTTTTCTTTCTCTTTGTGACAGGTGATTGAATTGTTAATTCATTTATTGATCTGACTACTTTTTCAAGTTCAATACAAATCATATTTATGTTGATGAGAGAAGTGGCTGTCTAATGATTAGATCAATACGTATATTTGAGACTTAAACTGATGAGCATCCGTCACCTTATGTACATATTTTATATAATTTTGTATATATTTATATACGAGGGCAAGTCAATAAGTCCGTGATTTTTTGAATGAAACACAGGTTTTTGGATAAAAATTATTTTATTTTTCAACGTAGTCTCCTTTAAGCTCTATACACTTTCTAACGTTTCTCCAATTTTTTTATCCCTTCCAAAAATAAGATTGTTGAGGAGTCAGCTGATAGTTGCCTGCTGACAGAAGCAGTGTTGCCATTTCAGTTAAGAGGCGGGAAATTCAAAAAGTCACGCACTTATTGACCTGACCTCGTATAACAAGTCTATCTTCATCTCGATGCATTGAGATTGCCAATAATCTCATAAGAACTGATGATGGCATTATTTAATTGGAGCCGAAACGTTTTTCTTGTAATGGAATTTTCATTTGATAGAGACTATCCTGTTTGGATGACATCCTCTCTTCCTACGTATTGATCAATCATATTTATATTTATTAACTCAAAAGGTAAGAACCGCTGGGAGTTGATCCACGAATTTGCCGATTTGTACTCAACATGCCCTACGAGTACACTTGTCTGCCTGTCGACTGTCGTCTGTCTGTCACGCTCTATTTGTGGAATTTTGAAACGAAATTTTTTATGCTTAAAGATGACCTTCTAGGAATTACAGGAAAATTATTTTCATCCCGAAATTCCTATAACTTTTTGAGTTATTAATTCCTTAAGTTACGATTTAACGCCTTAAAATATCTATAAAATTCAAAATAAGAGCTTCTTTAGAGCATATTTTCTATTAAAATTTAATTTTCTCTATATCTATAAAACTAGAGCTGATGGAGCAAAACTGATCGGATTTTTGGAAACAGTGCTATCCATATACCCAGGAATAGCTCTAAATTTCAATGCACCAAAAAAAAAAAGTTTGTTCTTGTTAGCTGTGTTTATTTATATATAAAAGGAAATTAATTTCCAGAGTGAATTTGTATTTAGATGTAAATTACATTTTCTAGCTTGTAATAATAACTCACGTCAGTTAACAACACACATCACAATAATTTAAATTAGAGTCGCTGTTGAGATATTTTCGAAACTATTTCAACTATTATACAATATTCAAATTGGGTTGAATAGATGAATGTGTGTGTGTGTGTGTGTATATTTTCCCAAGTTCTAGAGAATTTCATTCCTTTGCATATAACATAATATTTTTTTTTAGTCTTCCCAAAGTTAAAGACTCACCCACACACATTCTGTATATTTAATTTAGAGAGCTAGCCTGGCCTGGCATTATGTTTGTCCAATGCATTAGCACGCTCGCACGCTCATAGACGTATGTCTCGCATGCACGCACGCACAGATGCATGTTTTTCAAAGACCGCTTTGTCGTTTTGAATGTTTGCTACTTAAAATGCTTAAAATGGTGTGAAAAAAACAACCTGACTATTTCTAACCGATTCGGTTTATTTTATAATGTAACTAATTAATTTTCTTTTTTTTTTTTTTAGTGGACTATTTTTTTTTTTACTTTCTCTTACTTATATATATAAATAAAGAGAAAGTATTGTATATCGAAATTTTGATTGAAATATACGTAGTTAAAAAAAGTGGGTGCTACAAATGGAATACATAAAGTATTTGTGAAAGAAAAAGGCTACTTTCAGCAATTTTTTATTAGCCTTGTAAACTGATAAAAAAATTGCTGAAAATGTAGCGTTTTTCCTTCACAAATAAACCAACTTCAGCAACACCACTTAAGGAGAATTAAATAAAGTATGAAGATATTGAGCTACGAAGTTAAAATTTTATATTTAAATTAGATACCCCACTGAGACGTGAAAATATACAATACTTTTGAACAAAGAGTAGTACATTATGCATGTACTTTTTCAGTTTTTTTTTATTTTCTCAAAATTGGCTCTAATGATTTTGATTAAAATTCAAAAATCAATTATTTTTTAGATGCTCTTTAAAATGTATATTTTAATTTTGCCTTCAAAAGCACATTTTACTCTTGTACTTCATAAGATAGGATAGAATGATTGCCATGGTAACAAAATATAAATATTTATGTTTATAAATTTTACATCTTGAATTTTAATGGCCCTCGGGGCTTGGTGTAGAGGTTAGCGTGCTAACCTCGTATATCAAACGTCGCGGGTTCGGACCCCAGGCAGTTCGATGATTTTATTTAAGCCAATTGGATACTAAATGGCTTAAATAAGAATGCCTGGACCCCATATATGTATATTAAATCAATAACGATTATCGTAAATGTCTTATATGGCCTGCGTTGCCGAAAAGACAGTGTGAATGTGTGGGTGTGAGTGTGAATGAGAAAAAAGTGTGAATGTTTAAAAAAAAAATGTACTGGCGCAAACTAAAAATATATCAACAAGGTAAGAGGAAGCTGTGCGATAAGTTACACCGGACTTTTCAACTAGGGGATGATAAAATTATATATCACAAAAAAGTGTGCTTGTATTGTATATTAATATAATTTAAATTTTGAAGTAAAAACACAGAAGAGGAAACGCTGCACCATCTCCAATGACACTCGTTTGATTTAATGAGAGAGCTACGTGGTTTGAAAAGACGTCACTTGGGAACAAGAAAAGAGCGGATGATACGCTACCAAAATAAGTTAATAAATAATAATTTCAAAAGATGGTTCTTTCATTGAAAATAATTTGAACAGATCTAATTTTTTCTAATTTCACTTCTTTAGTATGAATACAAGTTGATTTTTATTTGTATTCTTGATGTTTTTTCGAGATTTGAAATATACATATAAAAAAAAAATCGCGATATTTCGATCCGAAGGTTGTTGGTAGTAGTAATACCTGAGGGGAAGGGTGAATACCTATAAAGTGAAAGAGAAAGAGAGAAAGGGTGCCAGGTGTTACCCTTGTACACAACCAGGGGTGGCTGGCTAATGACTCAATTTTGCCTCGGTGCAGAACAAATATAAAATTCGCATCCTTCTCAATTTTGCCATCCGGCGTTTATGATTTATGCTCAACATGCGAGATTTAATATCCCTCAAGTCGTTGAGTTTCATCATCATCATCATCATCAAACATGCCATATGTTGTATTAATATATACAATCATTCCACTCGGCAGGTTTTTATGAATATAATATCACTACAAATATTTGATAAACTACTTTGATTTGTATTTTATAAGTAATATACATATTTTTAGACAAAATTAGAGAAGATAGCAAGTTTGCAAGATGAGTTTGTGTCATGATTGTGAAATTGCGCCCGGTTCACCAGGATCTTCACACTTTCGCAGTGGGGCGGATTATCTTTATCCTAGGTAGTTGATCCAAATAAAACACAACATCTCCCATATTCTAATTAAATTGTTTACTATAAGGAGTTAATTTATCAATATGGGAGTTTAGGCTTCGCAGTTGTCGTTAATGCATAATTTCGGGTAAAGTGTGGCCAATTTCAGGTACAAAATGAAATTAGAATTTCATTTCAGGCTTTTAAGGCCCTCCACGGTTTCGCGGCGGGCGGACTAGGATAAAGGTAGTTCGCCCACCGGAAAAGATGGAGTGCTGGTTCGAGACCAGTGTGCGGAATTCATAAACATAAACTCATCTCGTAATTTCGCTATTTTAAAAGATATATTGACTGGATAGCAGTTTATCTGAGCGTTAATTGAAAAAAATTCCATTTTCTCTCGAGTGTGGAAGTGGCTGTGATTAATATTTTAGAAGAATGGTAGGAGGTAGCAGCCAGGAAGGAGCGTCTCCAAAACAATGAAACTCCCAGATATTCGCGACGTTTCGGTCGAAATTTATTTGACCATCATCAGGTAATCAGGAGTTGTCATATGAAAATTTATATAAATATATTTATGCATATGTTGTTTTCGACTTGTTAATAACAATAAAATATTAATTTTGCTATTAGGCAATCGGAAGGCTTAGATTAGATTACCTCTTGACATATCTAAGCCTTCCGATCGCCTAATAGCAAAATTAATATTTTATTGTTATTAACAAGTCGAAAACAACATATGAATAAATATATTTATATAAATTTACATATGACAACTCCTGATTGCCTGATGATGGTCAAATAAATTTCGACCGAAACGTTGCGAATATCTGGGAGTTTCATTGTTTCCTGGCTGCTACCTCGTGCCATTCTTCTAAAAAAAAAATTCCATTTTTTCAAACAAAGCTCTACCTATTTATAATAAGAGCAGGCTATTATCGAGTTTTTTTAATAACTCTGCGCACTCGGTTTTTTTTTCTCTCCTTTCGTTTCGGGCTTAAAGATGAATAGAAATAATTTAAAAAAAAGTCACTAAAAAGAATTTTAAGCATCCATATCTGTAAGAAAACATAAATTATTTTTAAATATTTTTTGAGATTTATATATTTGATTAAGATATTAGTATTCAATATATCTCGATTCGGATTTAACTAGTCATAGATATATTGATTCCTCAAAAGGGCTGGTTTTTCATGCAGCTCATCAAATTAGCAAAGGGATTTAAAATTGGTCAATAAATAAATAAATTTCGGATTATTTGTATATAGGTATATAATACCTGAAGTTAGCCACACTTTATCCGAAATTATGCATTAACAACAATCGCGAAAGCCTAAATTCCCATATTGATAAATTAACTCCTTTAGTTAACAATTTGAAATTAACATAGAATCCAGGAAATTAGAATAAAATAATTTATTTAACATGATTGTGAGTATGCTTTTTGTTGGTAGACCAAGCCCCCATGGTCCCCGGGATCGAACCACTCTCCCCATCCTGGGTTCGATTTCCGGGTAAATTTCGGATAAAGTGTGGCTAACTTCAGGTATTATATACCTATATACAAATAATCCGAAATTTATTTATTTATTGACCAATTTTAAATCCCTTTGCTAATTTGATGAGCTGCATGAAAAACCAGCCCTTTGAGGAATAAACAAGGATCTTATCAAGTTAAAATTTTCAAGAAAATTCACATTTAAAAAAGAATAAAAGCGCCCCTGAGGCGTTTTAGTTATTGATATAAGCTTATATCTTCATCCGACCGAAGAACAAGACCATTAAATATTCAAATGGCTTATATATATATGTTGGATGAAATAAAAATTTTCTTCATTCGTTCCATGTTCGGGAAGTGAATTGCTTTTCAACCTCCTCTTTAGATGGGGAGTTTATTGACACG
Source organism: Euborellia annulipes (assembly GCA_023213315.1). NCBI lineage: Eukaryota > Metazoa > Arthropoda > Insecta > Dermaptera > Anisolabididae > Euborellia > Euborellia annulipes. The sequence goes on from JAKCPI010017026.1 coordinate 15,706, forward strand.
AACGACTACGGAAGACGATCAGATCCAATGATCGGACGATCCAATAAACGGTAAACACGCCTGAGTATTATGGGGGTGGAGCGGGCGCAATTCTCGTCCTTTAAGGGGCCATCGAACCCGGGACCGACGACGTCATTCCTCAAGTGATTGATGCTTGAGTCGTGCAAGCGTGACA